>JAUCBJ010002148.1:0-37147 GCA_032718475.1 Nemertoderma westbladi | reverse complement strand
CCATTAGTGTTTCCGTAGTAACAGCTGCCGGATTAGCATTAGGTTCCCCGATGGTAAAACTGCCACGCAATTCGCATGTGTTGCACACTATTTTACAGTTTTTACTCTTGGTGAGAATGGGAATATCTGATTTGACCAAGCCGAGGCATGCCGTGTGTATCCAAGACCCACAGCAGTCACACCCCAGGCAATCTTTCCCAAGGACTGCCTTGGCACAATGTGGACACAGACTTTCCACCGAAACATTCCCATCACTAGAATGATCACCTAAATCGCATTGGGCAGCATGATTATTGAAAGCTGCTTTGTCAATGAAAAGCGCTGAACAACCATCGCAGTTAAACAGTTTAGAGAGGTCAATTTTCCCAGAACTTCGAGTTGCAGGCTGGCCAAACGCCACGCCAGGGGATTGCGAAATGCTGGGAACATGGCCGGATTTAGATTTCCGCTTGTCTTTGGCTGTGTTTGACATTGCAATTTATATGTAGGCTAAAATTACAATCAACAGTTTATATATTTACAAATTAAGGAATTACATGTACAATCAAGCAGTACAGCAGTAAGTATGTGTACACTATCAGCTACCAGTGTGACAACCTGATAACAGATGGCAGATGCCAGAGACCTTTAAGCCTTTACTTTACTTTTAACCTTTTACCTTTAAGTTGGCGCTCAATCATTTAAGACTCGAGTTATCGACAATACGTTGAACCCAGTGTGGAACGAATACTTCGAGGCTATTATAGACCACGCTGAGTCCCAGACATTGGACATACACGTGTTCGACGAGGATCCCGGTAGCAACGACGATCCGTTAGGCAAGTAAGTTAACCAGCCAAACAGGTAAATAATTAAATGATTAGCCCGTTTCAATGGAAACTAAATTTGTAAATGTGTAACTGCATTGTGTATCGAGTCAATCCTGCATACTGCTAGCTGCATAGCCATACCGGACTTAAGATTGTCTGTACCAAATTTCGAGAAAATCCAAAATAATTGGTTACCTTGTCGCTATACCTTTTGGTTTGTATTAGCAGGATAAATTATATAATTTGTGTTTCTATAATAACGATGATGACAGTAATAATATTTGTTATTTTATTTTTTATCCTGCTACTTTTTTTCCCCCTTAAACGATTTGTATGCCGCAGTGCGCAGGTTCGTTTGATAACGGTTATGCGTAAAGGGCACGTTGACTCCTGGTTACGTTTGGAGGACACGGACACAGGTGAAGTTCTACTCAAATTAACGTGGCTCAGTCTCAGTAAAGACATTAATAAACTCGACGCTTCTCTTTCGGATGTTAGTACCATCTACGAAACATACTCATACACGTAGGGATATTATTCGAAAGGTCTGTGTTAAATATATTTTTGTTACAAACTAAACTTGAATATAGTTTTATACCAATTAATTATTTGTGTTGTACAGGTTCGAATGCTTTCTAGCACCACTGACCAAGCTAACTTCAATCTTTCTACCGCCTTCCTCATGGTGAAAGTCGACTCAGCACACCATCTACCGGTGAGTCCAGTATAGCCTTTAGGGGGGCGGGCCGGGGAGGGGGGGGGGGGGGTTCATCTAGGTTGCATCTGGAGCAGATCAGAATTTAATGGGGATTTCAAATTGAAAACGACTTAGACAGATCTCTTTTAGTTCTCGAGTTATCGTGGAATATCTGTCTGTAAATATGTCGGTCAAAATTTAAGACAGACAGACAGACAACCGTTCAACGACGACGGACAGACTAGTTTCCACCAAATATTAAAACTGACATCAGAAATGAATAAATCAGTGACCCCGAAAACCCCTGTAAAAACTCAGAAATTCCACAAACTTTAATAGATTAGAGCCTCATGACTTAGGGTTAGATTTAAATTACTGCTTTAATTAGGGTTTGTGCCTGACCAACAAACCCTAACCTAAAAAACAAACCAATATCCCAGTCAGTACCTGCAAAACACCCCCAAAAACTAAGTCATTAAGTAACCCAGGTCAGCCAAGTAAAACAACGCTGTATGTTTTCCATATAAAAAGTGGCGCCTAGAGGCGAGATGAAAATAACTCTATTCCGGGACATAGAGTCTGTGAATACAGGCAGACAGGAGTCTTACAACAAACAGACAAACTCTACTCTACCCACTACCGGTATCACGTTCTGACGTTATACAACCTTACCGTATCCATATGTCAGTTCAGTATGTACCGGTATTAATTATACTGGGTTAGGTGTTAGGTTCGGTTGCAAGATGAATTGATTGTCGATTGTGAAAGTTTGCCTACTTAACACTATCACACACCTACCCTATCTATAACGCGAAACTTTATTCTGATTGCTACACATGTATCCAGCAACCTCTTCCCAGGGTTATACCAACACCCCCTACTCGTGTCAACCCACGTACCTCCATCCCCCACCCCAGAGCGGCGGCCCTTGGGTTAACCGCTCTCCGCCAACCACAACGGCAGGGGAACCGCCTTGGATGGACCCGAAACCCTCCGATTCCGGGCCTCCGTGGCCCTCGACCACTACGCAATGGAACCCCCCATCGACCCCCTGGCACCCTCCTTCCGCTCCATGGAACCCCACCTACTACCCCCCTCCCCAGCCCCCCGCTTCCCTCCCATCCATCCACGGGCTATCCGACCAACTAACCCGAACACTCCAGTCTCTGGAGTCCATAACAACCGGCGTCCGACACTTCCTATGGCTCCTCGACTCTTTCGCCTCGGCTATGCGGAACGTCATGAACTCGGCTATAAACATTGGCAGCAGTATCGGTGGTCTGGGCAACCATATCGCTAGTGTAATCAGAGCTGTCAACATATTCGCTATAATAAAAACCTGTTTGTATCGCTTATTACGAATAAAAGGTTACCAATCGAACTCAAATCCAATTCCCTTTAATTATATTTTACGCGTTATCGCAATCGGTTTGACTATTCTCTCTCCGTTTCTTTTGTTCTTTGTTACTAAACCGGACACTTCCGGCGGCCCGGACGCCTCCATCCCGGGCACCCCCGTCCCGGACACCCCGCTCCGGGGCCGTTGTGTAACCGATTTCCGGGCCACCAACCCCCGGGAGCTCTCCCTGACTCTCGGCGAGTCCGTTAGAGTGGCTCCCTCCTGCAGACAGCGACTCGCGGGTTGGTTGTGGGTGGCCGTGCGGGACCCCAGTAACCCCGACTCGGTGCTGCATGGGTACGTCCCGGCCCGGTGTGTCGAGGTTAGCGGGCCTTTACGGTCGGCTGGAGGAACGGGGGGAGACTACAGCGGGACAGAATCAGCTAACGAATTGTGATATTATTCGATGGTAAATTTATGGTAATTAAATTAATTACTCTTTTGTGGTAATTAATTATTTCTTGTATTTTGTTTTAGCTAATGTAATTCGACTCCTTGTGTGAGTGTGTTCACTTTACATTTAATTTAATGACATCCTCTAGATATTTTTAGTTATAAATGATTATATTTTTTGAAAAATCTTTTGGTGCTTTAATTTACTCATTTATTTGCCACATTTGTGTCATTACACACCAGTTCCATTATTAATCATAATCATAGAATTTGTATACGAAAAATGATTTTTTTTATGTAATTAAATTGGAACGGCAACATCTCAATTCTGTTATAATAATATGAAACCACTCATTCACCCATAACACCAATAATAAATTATAAATATACCTGTCGCAATTCTGTATGGGTGTAACTGTCCTACCTAAATTAGTAGCTAGAGTGTTTAATTAATCATTGTGGCCGTGATGGTTCATGGTTAATGTACACTACCCTTTCATTGTAGCAAGTGGTTAAGCCAAGTACGGTAGGGTTGAGCACAGTGGCAGCATATGATAGTATTGACAGTTGGGAGGCCATGAGAAGATAAATTGCGGACATACAAGGTATCAGATAGTATTTCCAGGTCTATCTTTTACCTGAGCCGCTAGCTGACTGTTTAGAGCGTCAGACTTCCAACTCGGAGGTCACCAGTTCGATTCCACCTGGACGTCATTGTCGACTTTTAAAGCTGTGCCCAACAAAAGTTATATTAAAGACAGTGATTGATTAAATTAAGATTCTTTTATTGTAAAATAAATAAAATATGACAGAGAGGTTACAATGTGTAAAACACGCAGCACGTGTGGCTTATCTAAACAGATAATTTTTTCCAAAATTTCAATAAATTAGTAGAATTTCGTAAACCCTAACCTGAAACCTCATCTGATACGGGGGGGGGGGGGGGGTTATAGTATCTCATCTACACAAATTTCAATTGAGTGATTCTATCACAAAAACGTAATTGAAGAAATTAAACCAAACCGCCAATCACCAAAGAAAGTTCTCCCCATTCAACTGCCCCTTGAGTCGTCGTCACCCCAACCCGAAGATGGGTCCAGATCGTGAGAATGATAATAGGTACCGCCACATTACTGCCATATCAGGATCTGGGGACCCTGACCCGGACCTCGACCTGGCCTCATATTTTATTATTTTTTTTTCCAGATAAAAAGTTACCCATGGTAAAACATCCCCTCGATGATGGCGGGCCGAAATCGACCCAAATAAAATCTGATTGCTCTCAAAAAATAGAACTGTAACCGGCTCTATTGACTTTAATTTATTGTTTCGGTTAGAATAACGTGCAAAAGTAACCTGTTCCTTTCCCTTAATTTATAATTTAACATTTCCACCAACAGCATTGAATTGCCCGTAAAATTCTGGATGAAAATTGCTCTATTGTAAAACTCAACAGTTTTTCTACCTTGCGCTGGAATTCTACAGGACTAACTATAATATGAAAAGGATAACTAATGTAATTCCACTTTTGAAGACCCCACTTCACATACTTGATTCTATTACCATCATGTCACAAACACGTTCAAATTGCCATTGTGTTGGGAGTTGGTAGTTCCTTGCATACAACAAAGAGTAAGGGTCGTTGAAATAAGTTAGTAATTCCTCACAGTGCAATAATAAGTACTGTTGAATATCGCAAAATCAATTAGTGCGTAATATGATGAGAATGCATACGTAATTCATTCTCATAACAGATGCAGAAGGGATTCAAACACTATATAGATTTCAATGTTGTTTCTAAGTCTTTCTTATCGTTTAAGTTTTCAAGCTGCTGTAATAATAATTGCATGTAAAGCAAGAACATCTCTACAGCCTAGTTATCTTCCAAATTGCCTTAGCGAATTTTAGGTTTTCTAAACAACGGCCGATAGGGACGGTTCTATGGCAAGCGGCTTGCAAAGTAGGGCTTGCCGCAAGCCCTACTTTGTTATGACGTCATTGTGTAGCAGTTACTCTCGTACTGTCCTCGCTTAGTTCGCATATTAAACTAGTTATTGTAATATTATAATGTGCTATTTCTTGAAAAATTTTGAAAGTTGAAAAATGCATAGTGAAAACGATATACCATCAAAAAGAGAATCATCATTAGTACATAAATATTAAAAAAAAAATTTTGGCGCGGCCTGCGTGAGATTTTAAAAATGTCACTCATGACCTACTATGGATACGACCCGCCAAGCTGCTGCAAAGCCCCTAAATTTAGTGGGCCAGTTATTTATCTTAGATAAAATCCCTGAAACAATATGTCTAGCGCGTCGAAAGTAGCCTACATTTCCCTAACTAAAATTATGTCCTTTTTCACATGAAACAAATAAAAATTTATTAGCTCCAGTAGTTTTCGAGATATGGGGAGTTCTTGGTTCAAAAACCTTGAAACGACAGTTCAACCGTTGTCAAACAATTTAATAATCTTGGAACAACAGATCAACCATTGTCAAACAATTTAAAAATCTTGAAACAATAGTTCAACCATTGTTAAACAGTTCAAAAATCCTGAAATGACAGTTCAACCATTGTCAAACAGTTCAAAAACCTTGAAATGACAGTTCAACCGTTGTCAAACAATTTAGTAATCTTGAAACAACAGTTCAACCGTTGTCAAATAATTTAAAAATCTTTGAAACTATAGCTCAACCATTGTCAAACAGTTCAAAAAATCTTGAAACGACAGTTCAACCATTGATTGTCAAACAATTTAAAAATCTTGAAACAACAGTTCAACCATTGTCAAACAATTTAAAAATCTTGAAACGATAGCTCAACCATTGTCAAACAGTTCAAAAAATCTTGAAACGACAGTTCAACCATTGATTATCAAACAATTTAAAAATCTTGAAACAACAGTTCAACCATTGTCAAACAATTTAAAAATCTTGAAACAACAGTTCAACCATTGTCAAACAATTTAAAAATCTTGAAACGATAGCTCAACCATTGTCAAACAGTTCAAAAAATCTTGAAACGACAGTTCAACCATTGATTCAAACAATTTAAAAATCTTGAAACAACCGTTCAACCATTGTCAAACAATTTAAAAATCTTGAAACAACAGTTCAACCATTGTGAAACAATTTAAAAATATTGAAACAACAGCTCAACCATTGTCAAACAGTTCAAAAATCTTGAAACAACAGTTCAACCATTGATTGTCAAACAATTTAAAAATCCTGAAACAATAGTTCAACCATTGTCAAACAATTTAAAAATATTGAAACAACAGCTCAACCATTGTCAAACAGTTCAAAAATCTTGAAACAACAGTTCAACCATTGATTGTCAAACAATTTAAAAAGCCTGAAACAACAGTTCAACCATTGTCAAACAATTTAAAAATCTTGAAACAACAGTTCAACCATTGTCAAACAATTTAAAAATCCTGAAACAACAGTTCAACCATTGTCAAACAATTTAAACATCTTGAAACGATAGCTCAACCATTGTCAAACAGTTCAAAAAATCTTGAAACGACAGTTCAACCATTGATTGTCAAACAATTTAAAAATCCTGAAACAACAGTTCAACCATTGTCAAACAATTTAAAAATCCTGCAACGACAGTTCAACCATTGTGAAACAATTTAAAAATCTTGAAACAACAGTTCAACCATTGTCAAACAATTTAAACATCTTGAAACAACAGTTGAACCATTGTCAAACAATTTAAAAATATTGAAACAACAGCTCAACCATTGTCAAACAGTTCAAAAATCTTGAAACAACAGTTCAACCATTGATTGTCAAACAATTTAAAAATCCTGAAACAATAGTTCAACCATTGTCAAACAATTTAAAAATATTGAAACAACAGCTCAACCATTGTCAAACAGTTCAAAAATCTTGAAACAACAGTTCAACCATTGATTGTCAAACAATTTAAAAAGCCTGAAACAACAGTTCAACCATTGTCAAACAATTTAAAAATCTTGAAACAACAGTTCAACCATTGTCAAACAATTTAAAAATCCTGAAACAACAGTTCAACCATTGTCAAACAATTTAAACATCTTGAAACAACAGTTCAACCATTGTCAAACAATTTAAAAATCTTGAAACGATAGCTCGACCATTGTCAAACAGTTCAAAAAATCTTGAAACGACAGTTCAACCATTGATTGTCAAACAATTTAAAAATCCTGAAACAACAGTTCACCATTGTCAAACCATTTAAAAATCTTGAAACGATAGCTTAACCATTGTCAAACAGTTCAAAAATATTGAAACAACAGCTCAACCATTGTCAAACAGTTCAAAAAATTTTGAAACGACAGTTCAACCATTGATTGTCAAACAATTTAAAAATCTTGAAACAACAGTTCAACCTTTGTCAAACAATTTAAAAATCTTGAAACAACAGTTCAACCATTGTCAAACAATTTAAAAATCTTGAAACGATAGCTCAACCATTGTCAAACAGTTCAAAAATATTGAAACAACAGCTCAACCATTGTCAAACAGTTCAAAAAATCTTGAAACGACAGTTCAACCATTGATTGTCAAACAATTTAAAAATCCTGAAACAACAGTTCAACCGTTGTCAAACAATTTATAAATCTTGAAACGATAGCTCAACCATTGTCAAACAATTTAAACATCTTGAAACAGCAGTTCAACCATTGTCAAACAGTTCAAGAATCTGGAAACAACAGTTCGACCATTGTCAAACAGTTCAAAAAATCTTAGTTCAACCATTGATTGTCAAACAATTTAAAAATCCTGAAACAACAGTTCAACCATTGTCAAACAATTTAAAAATCTTGAAACGATAGCTCAACCATTGTCAAACAGTTAAAAAAATCTTGAAATGACAGTTCAACCATTGATTGTCAAACAATTTAAAAATCCTGAAACGACAGTTTAACCGTTGTCAAACAAATTAATAATCTTGAAACAACAGATCAACCATTGTCAAACAGTTCAAAAATCTTGAAACAACAGATCAACCATTATCAAACAGTTAAAAAATCTAGAAACAACAGTACAACCGTTGTTAAACAATTTAAACATCTTGAAACAGCAGTTCAACCATTGTCAAACAGTTCAAAAATCTGGAAACAACAGTTCGACCATTGTCAAACAGTTCAAAAATATTGAAACAACAGTTCAACCATTGACAAACAGTTCAAAAATCTTGAAATAACAGTTCAACCATTTTCAAACAGTTCAAAAATCTTGAAACAACAGTTCAACCGTTGTCGAACAGCTCAAAAATCTTGAAACAACAGTTCAACCGTTGTCAAACAATTTAAAAATCTTGAATCAACAAGTTCAACCATTGTCAAACAGTTCAAAAACCTTGAAATGACAGTTCAACCATTGTCAAACAGTTCAAAAATCTTGAAACAACAGTTCAACCCTTGTGAAACAATTTAAAAATCCTGAAACAACAGTTCAACCATTGTCAAACAGTTCAAAAATCTTGAAACAACAGTTCTACCATTGTCAAACAGTTCAAAAATCTTGAAACAACAGTTCAACCGTTGTCTAACAGTTCAAAAATATTGAAACAACAGTTCAACCGTTGCCAAACAGTTCAAAATCTTGAAACGATAGCTAAACCATTGTCAAACAGTTCAAAAAATCTTGAAACGACAGTTCAACCATTGATTTTCAAACAATTTAAAAATCTTGAAACAACAGTTCAACCATTGTCAAACAATTTAAAAATCTTGAAACGATAGCTCAACTGTTAGTCAAACAGTTCAAAAATCTTGAAACAACAGATAACCGTTGTCAAACAGTTAAAAAACCATGAAACCACAGTTCAACCCTTGTCAAACAGTTCAAAAACCTTGAAACGACAGTTCAACCATTGTCAAACAATTTCAAATTCAATAAAACCATGTGCTTTTCTTATTATCTATGAAAAACAACAGTAAGTAGTAAAAAAAGAAAACAAGTAACATAAAAAACAGTAAGTAGTGTTGTTGACTTGCGGTTTTTTTCCATATATTTAAGTAGTTGCGGTCTTTTTCTTATATATTTTACTATACATACATATATAATAATAGGTTGTGACTTACGGCCTTTTTACATTGAATATCTCGAGAACCAGAGAAGATACAGAAAAAGTAAATTTTGGAAAAATTCGACTTACGGTTTTTTCACATTGCCCGGCCAGTATTGTTGCTTTTACTGTAGGTGGTTGGTTTGCAACAAAATACCATATTATAGTTATGAAAGGAAGAAAGGAACCATATATTTCATTTTTTGTAACACATACTTTTAGGAGACAGAGGGGGGGGGGGGGGGGTAAACTGGACGCAAAACCCGCCTTGGCGAATTAATATCCCGCCTCAATGTTAAATTCTCAATTTTGGGAAAGGAGCAGGTTACAGTGGAACGTTATTTTAACCAAAACAATAAACTAAACACAATAGAACAGGTTACAGTTTTATTTTTGATTGAAATCAGCTGTTATTTGCGTCCAATTTCCCCTGGAGAGTGATGAAATTTTATTGCGTCCAGTTTCCCCCTACTATCTGACTTTTAGTAACGTTATTTCATGTTCGGTTTAAAAAACATAAAATATAAACATATAAACAATAAAACATTAAATATGGTCCATGTCATTATAGTCTACATTTACCATGGTTGCTCCCTATATGGATGTCCAACTGTAGCCGATTTATTATTATAAATTATTTTTCCAGATGCATCGCGGTAAATCTGGTGGGTTTCCGTCTCCTTTTGTTAAACTCAGCGTCGGGAATACAGACAAGCAAACCGATCCTGTGTTGGACTCAGCTGACCCGGTCTGGGAACAGGGATTCAATTTCCTGGTGGGGAACCCACGCAATCAGAGCCTTAGTGTCAATGTAAGTAGTGGGGCTTAACTAATCAGAACCATAGTGTCAATGTAAGTAGTGGGGCTTAACTAATCAGAACCATAGTGTCAATGTAAGTAGTGGGTCTTAACTAATCAGAACCATAGTGTTAATGTAAGTAGTGGGGAATCAGAACCATAAGTGTTAATGTAAGTACTGGGGCTTAACTAATCAGAACCATAGTGTTAATGTAAGTACTGGGGCTTAACTAATCAGAACCATAGTGTTAATGTAAGTAGTGAGGCTTAACTAATCAGAACCATAGTGTTAATGTAAGTAGTGGGTCTTAACTAATCAGAACCATAGTGTTAATGTAAGTAGTGGGGCTTAACTAATCAGAACCATAGTGTTAATGTAAGTAGTGGGGCTTAACTAATCAGAACCATAGTGTTAATGTAAGTAGTGGGGCTTAACTAATCAGAACCATAGTGTTAATGTAAGTAGTGGGGCTTAACTAATCAGAACCATAGTGTTAATGTAAGTACTGGGGCTTAACTAATCAGAACCATAGTGTTAATGTAAGTAGTGGGGCTTAACTAATCAGAACCATAGTGTTAATGTAAGTAGTGGGGCTTAACTAATCAGAACCATAAGTGTCAATGTAAGTAGTGGGGCTTAACTAATCAGAACCATAGTGTTAATGTAAGTAGTGGGGCTTAACTAATCAGAACCATAAGTGTCAATGTAAGTAGTGGGGCTTAACTAATCAGAACCATAGTGTCAATGTAAGTAGTGGGGCTTAACTAATCAGAACCATAGTGTTAATGTAAGTAGTCGGGCTTAACTAATCAGAACCATAGTGTTAATGTAAGTAGTGGGGCTTAACTAATCAGAACCATAGTGTCAATGTAAGTAGTGGGGCTTAACTAATCAGAACCATAGTGTTAATGTAAGTAGTGGGGCTTAACTAATCAGAACCATAGTGTTAATGTAAGTAGTGGGGCTTAACTAATCAGAACCATAAGTGTCAATGTAAGTAGTGGGGCTTAACTAATCAGAACCATAGTGTCAATGTAAGTAGTGGGGCTTAACTAATCAGAACCATAGTGTTAACTACCATTATCAACAACCATTATCTACAAGTTGATGACTGATGTTCACCGAACATATTTATTTATATTATTTATTTTCCTTTAGGTTTGCGACAGCGAACAGAAAAAAGAAAGTAAACAAGTGATAGGTAAACTGGACTTCCAGCTGAGTCGATTATTAACCGCACCGGATCTAACAATAAACCAGCCATTCGCTTTACGAGACAGCGGCCCGCAGTCCTCTATTATTCTCCGGTTGTCACTCAGGGTTAGTAGCTAATTATTTTTCATTGCTCTCTTTATTTAATGAATCAAATATTATGGTGTCAATTCTTATTTCTAAGTTTTTTTTATAATATGTCTTTGACGTCCCTACCTATCGATATTGCCCCTTTCACTCCACAATAAATGTTCGTGGTAATTTACATGAGATGTTAGTTCCTATATAGATTTGATGAACACCTGTGTTGTGCGATTGGTGCAATACTAGTAAGTAATGGATGGGAAATAAAATTTTATCGAACGAACACCTGTAATGAACGCAAAATATATTGATTATTTTTGTTAATATTCCACAGATTCTCACGAAGGAACTGGTGGAAGGCGCGGATGACTACGGCAGCGACTCGGATTCGTCGGACGACGTGGAACCGGCGTCGCCTACCTCCCCCGTCCCCCAGACAGCCCCCCAGGCGTCCCCCATCGCCACTGTGGATACAGGAGCCTCCGCCAAACAGGCGACCTTTAGCGATAACGGCGAGAGTGGAGTCCAAATAGTCGGTGGTTCTACACAACCGACGTTGAAACAAAGGCGACTTAAACAGACGTAAGTTACACTTCGTTGCAATTAAACAGCATTACAAATCGATTTAAGTTTACTGATACGTTTATATTTGCCAATCTTTTATGTTTACTAATCCCAATATGTTTAATGTTTACCAATCTGTTTATTAAGTGTTCGCCAAGAAACTGTGGGTAAACTGGGCCGTATCCAGGTAACGATTCGCTACACATCTACTCGGAGTAAACTTATAGTGTGTATCGGGAAGGCGGAAGGATTACACCCAGTAGACGAGGACGATAAATCCATCGACGCTTACTGTCGACTCTATCTGCTGCCGGATAAAAGCAAGTCGGGGCGAAGGAAAACACAGGTCCGCAGATTCACTGTATTCAGTATGAAGTTGGTTATGGTTTATGGTATTTCAGTCATATTGCAAAGAAAATGTTATCATATTAGTAAAGCCGGACTTTTATCTCTATTTCTATCATTTGTTAATAAAATCCAGATCTCCTCCAGTATTTTCGTCCGTCGGAAAGCCAGTAAATTGTTGCTTCTAGAAATATTCCTTATATTGGCCAACATCATTGCGGGGTCAGATATGGGGAGAAACTGGACGCTATAAAAATTAATCCCTCTCCAGGGTAAATTCGACGTAAATAACAGCTGATTAAACTGAAAAATAAAACTGTAACCTGTTCTATTGTGTTTAGTTTATTGTTTTGGTTAAAATAACGTGCCACTGTAACCTGCTCCTTTCCCTAAATTGAGAATTTAACATTGAGGCGGGATATTAATTCGCCAAGGCGGGGTTTGCGTCCAGTCCCCCCCCCCCCCCGCCGTTATTATATTGTAGTCGTATTTAAAATTATGTTACAGGTTGTGAAAAACAGTTTGTCTCCAACTTGGGACGAAACGTTTGATTTTAACGTAACGGAACCGGAGTTACCCGGTAGGAGTCTGAACGTGTGTGTTAAGAATCACCAGTCGATGTTTAGTTTGGGTAAAAATGAAGTAGGCGAGGTGACCATATCTCTAGACGCCATAGACCTCAATACCGGACTGTCTAACTGGTACAACCTGGAGGAATACGACGATTAACTTTCGGTTTGCGCGTTTATTTTTAGCAAATTAATATTAGTTTTGGTTTTAGTTTGTACTAACAGATATATAACTATCAAAAACCACCGTCCAATGGATATGGCAGGTCAGATCTAAAAATAATACTGAATGAATAAATAACCATTACCTGCAAATATAGTGAATTATAATTTAATAATTGTACTATCAGATAGATATTAATGTTGTTTGTGATGACTGCTATTATTAAATATAGCGTTAATTTGTTGCCATGGGAATCGAAATTAAACATATCATTTTGGTTCTGAGTTTTAATGTATCTCATTTTAATTAACATGTAATATTCTATTTGTTTATCAATGTGAACAAGGAGCAACTTCCTTGATGTATAACAAACACCATAGATCCTGTAATATAATAGTGTCCTAATTCAGTGATGCAGACAAACAAACAAATTATATTTAGATTGAAAGAAATTGAAATACGATAACCGCCCGAAGTCTGGGTGAGTCAGAATTTATTATGTTCTCTTTCAATCTTTACCTGCAAGCTTTTCAAAAAGTGTCTCAGTTGCGATATTTTTATTAGTTTTACTTACACAGCAGTTACGGTATGTTTGTACAGCTGGAATGGTAAACGATCTAATATATGTAAAATATGAACTTTTGTCAATAAATAGCTGACGGGCGATATAAAGCTTTACTAATCTGCTCGAGGCTATTTTATTTATTTAATAAAAACACCCTGTACTCTTATCTTGTGACTGAATTACGACACTATATTAAATTCCAGTTACATTATGCTTGTTGCCCAATTTGGTAATCTTATTGTTCAATAAAATATAATGTTGAACTAACTAGAGGTTGAAAGATTACGACAATATGGAAAGCATGAAAATGTGTCTTTCTATCTGAGAAAATACGATAAAGGCATAAATTCGGTAGGAATATGAAACGTTTCTTCCAACTCAACTCCCGAAATACAACACATCAGGTTGTTTTCCCAGGTCCACCTATTGCATGTGATCTGATATTGGAATGGTTGGACCGGCTGTCAGACTTCCAACATGGAGATCACCAGTTCGATCCCACCCAGAGGTTAAACTGGATTTTTTTTATGCTGCACTCAACACAACAATAATATCTTATATATATCATTCTTTCCATATTGACAAAACTTATAAACGTTTGAGTCACTTATCGGTATTCTCTAATAAATCTGTGTTGTGATGGTTACTATGGAATGTTACTATAGGCGCAGTACATGTTAAAGCCTACCATTGAACACACCAACATTATACTTAGACGGTGTAATAGACCCTTGTATATTGGATATTGTGAATAGTTCTTATGGAATTTAGTTTAGTATTATTATATTGAATTAGCCAGCTTATGTAGAAAAAAAAACATTTCTTCCGAAACATTTTATTGTATTTTTGTGCTCATTTTTATTATATACGCTTGCCATGTGTGTTATTATAGTGTGCCTAGTAGCAAATAATAACCCAGGTATTTAAATGCTGCGTAATTCATTATTATTCTGTTAAGGTCTGTATAATTATCACCTTTACTTTACTTTAGTGAAACTGCAATAATATATTGTGTTAGAGCTTCACCTAATTTTTGTGGGTGGGTGACGGATGTTCTGTTGACCGTCGGTATATAAATTTCAACAAAGTTTGACATTGAAACGCAATAATGGATCACACCAATAGGGTACATTGTCGGCGGCCTGCTGTCAGTGCTGTTACCTTTAACTCGGGGTGGGGGGTGGGGGGTCGCCACCGGCCACACTAACTCCCAAAGGTTGAACACTCAGTAAACATCTAACCCTTTTTATTTACTCCCCCAGGACAAGCCTGGTCCCTATATCCCTAGGTTGGTGCACCACGTAATTGTAAATGGCTCGGCACGGGATCAAACATGGGATCCTCCAGCTAGAAGCAAAGCGAGTGACCTCTCCACACTAGCTGATGTCCCGCTACGCAACAACTCAACAGGGCTGGTATTCATGAACTAACTAAAGTTCCGTGCCAAATATTTAGTACTAGCGCTATTTAGATGTTTAGTACTGAGTTATACAAAGCCTGAAAGTACCAGCCTGACACTGGACTCGATATCGTAGCTTTAACTGTCTGTCATTAAGGTCCTAACTAAAAAATTGCAATTGTTCAGTGAGCCTACAGTATATAAAATATACTAAAATATTACTATAAAATATATATACTATATAAAAATATATAAAAAAAATATATATAAAATACTATAAAATATAGAGCTTTCTGCAGTAAAATATTGTCCAATAGGATTATTGGATTTTACTTTATTACGTCATAACGGTTAAAACTTTACATAGATCTTTCTGCAGTAAAATATTGTCAGCTGGGATATATCAGTATATATAGGGCTTCACTTTCCACAATCATCACTTCCCATTGGTTAAAGTGTTCGAAATGATCAGATGTTATGTTATGATCAGATGGTAGACATATAAAACGAAGTACAGAGCTTAAAGAACTTATATTTTTATATTGTTGCTTTTTTGCTTGAATATGCCCTAAAATCGGGAGAAAAAGTAGTAGGCCTACTTTTTCTTCCTACTGGTAGGGAAAAAGTTGTCCCCATAATATCTGAATATTGTAACTTTCTTTTTGTTGGGCACAGCTTTTGCAAAGTCGGCAACACAGCAACCTGTAATAATATTGCCACATAATAATGTACCATAGAGCCATAATTTTGCATTGATTTTACTTTTTCTCCCGGTAAAAAAAGTAAAATGAAACATTAGCACTTGTGTCAAATAGGGGACCCCCCTAGCTCCTAATCTGCTAATCCTGAAATCAGCTAAACTAAAGTTACTTTCACTAGTGCCCGGTTACAGGGTTAGCAAAGGAGCAGGTTACAGAGGTGAGTTGAAAGTAACCAAAAAACAATAAACAAGAGTTAGGAATATTGATATCACCTGCACTAAATTTCAGGATTAGCTGGTGATTTCAGGATTAGCAGATTAGGAGGGTCACCTATTTGATTTGACACAAGTGCCAAAATATTTTTGGTGGAATTTCTAAAATTTCATTTAATGTGTTCATCAAAATTTTTAATCGAAATTTGAGCAAAATCCATCCCTACACACTATTGCAATGCAACTTCAGTGTCTGCAAGGTGTACTCCAGAGATGAGATAAAGCCTCGAGAATAGGTTAGTGAAAAAGGTTATACTTTTTGACCAAGTTATAAATTATTCTGGTTCCTCATACAGTCATAAGGTCAATTTAAAAGGATGTATGTATGTATAGTATAAACAAACAGTCACTTAGATTTCTAAAACATTTCAGATGTCTTGATAAGAAAGCAGAGTCTAAAGACTGTTTAAAAGAATAGCGATTAGTGATGATGTTTCTACTGTGTTCCAGGTCCAGCATGTTCCATATGTTAATGACCCTGATAGAGAAGAGGTGATGTATGGAACATGCAAACATGGGCAGATGGGCGGGGCGTGGCCTTTGCTTCATAATTTTATATATATGGCCAGGTCATGATTGCATTGGATGTCTGGTTGGGATATTAAAATAGTCTGCGAGGATGTTGCACATTGTTGCAATGGAGGATCAGGTTTAGATCTTTACATATAAGTAAAGCAAATTATCAAATTGAACTTTAATTGATGTATACTGCAGTAGGTAGTGGTTCCAACTTTAGAGTCTCCAGTCGTATAGAATAATTAACAAAAGAATCAAGTCCACCTATATTGTATAAACCACGTCAACCTTTGCGGCAACATTTGTCTAGAAATGGGCTCCAATCTGTGGAAGAATGATGGTACAGTATTCCAATTGACAGATAGAGCTAGGGCAGGCGAATTTCCATAAGTCTTCAGGCTGTCAGGAGTGGAATGGCAGAATGGCTTCATTTGATATACAAAGTTTTAAAGAGGACATCAACAACCAGAAAACATATTTTTTCCCGAAGATGTGTGATATGAATGATGAACAGAACCGATGAATGCCAGAATATGTAAGCTTCCAAATTCTGGAATTTATTCAACATCTACAAGATATAGTAGGCCTTCTTGAGTCTGTGACTGTGCAGCTGTGTGAGCTGGAATCTCGCAACAGTGAGGATTTGGTCTACTGTTCTTCTTACCAACAGTACTACTACTACTACTAGGATCGGCATGCTGCATTGCAGCTGCATTTTTAAGAATGCTGTGCCGGCTTGTCAACAAAATTGCACCGCCACAACTCCCTATCACCCATGACATTTGCTAGATCATCCGCATCTTTAAGGCCAGTGTCCTTTAAGATGCGTCTCAAGAAAGTCATGGGCTGTCCACCATGCTTTTTCACTCCATGAGGCTGCCAAAGTACAAGATTATGCACTGGCTGGTCCTCACGGCGAAAGCAATGTCCTGCAAAGCGGAGGCGATTTTGTTCTAGTGTCAAGCTTGGGGGAACCAATGAGACACCTCCAATGTTATATAGTGTCTGGTTGGAGATGTGTGCATTGTACTTGACACAATGTACCCGGCGTAGCATTCTTGTAAATGTGCCATCCAGAGATTTGGTGTCCTCAGCAGTTAGAGCCCAGCATGGACTCCCGTAGAGGAGTACTGGAACTACTGCTGCTCTAAATAATCGGACCTTAAGTTTCCGATTAATTCTAGGTGACTTCCAAATCCTGGAAAGCCTATTCAAGGCTGCCCATGCCTTTCCCTTACGTATTCGAAGGTCCTCACCTGACTTCCGGATCCATGATCCCAGGTAACAGAAGTCGTCCACATGCTCAAGCATACCATCCTTTGAGCTTATGCTCATCCGATCAGAGACTTGCTGAGGACTTTCAAAGTTAACTGTCAGAATTTTGGTCTTTCTGGAGTTAATAAAAAGACCAACACTAGAAGCAGCATGTTCTAATGAGCTGAGGAGCCGCTGGGCTCCCTCTAATGATTCTGAGAGTATTCCTAAGTCGTCAGCAAAGTCTAGATCAGTTAGGTACTTGGCAGGATTTCCTCGACTTCTGGAGCCAGTAGGTGGAGTTATCATCACCCCATCATCATTATGATGATCTAAGGACATGCGTAGAACATAGTCAACCACAATAATGAACAAGAATGGTGCAAGTGTGTCTCCTTGGAGGACGCCCCATAACACTTCAAATGGTTCTGTGTCACCGTCAACAGTAGACACAAATGTTGTCGAACCATCGTATACTGATCTGATTGCTGCAATAATTTCATCAGGAATCCCATATAATGAAAGTATGCTGAACATACGTGAGCGAGAGACTGAATCAAAGGCCTTGAAGAAGTCAACAAAGATAACAGCCAGATGCCTGTCTTTCTTTTTTGATAACTCTTCAATTATCCTTCTAAGTGCCAAAATGGGCTCCATGGTCCCACGACCTTTACGGAACCCATTCTGATTTCCACGTAGCAGTCTCTCAATGGGATCCCTGATGCGATTTAATAGAATTCTATTGTATAGTTTTGCAGCAATCGAGATCAATGAGATTCCCCGAAAAGAACCATAGAGTGTTAGGTTGCCCTTCTTGGGAACTGGCACCAACTTATTTGTTTTCATTTCTTGTGGGACTCTTGTTGTACGGTACATGTCTACTATGATGGGATAGATGAGCTTTAAACACTCAGGTATTTTAAAGACCTCAGGGGGAACACCATCTACTCCACTGGCACGATTGGTCTTAATGCTCTTTGCAGCAGCCTTCACTTCTGCAAAGGAGATATCGCCAATGGGAATATCTGGGAGTACAGACTCAGACACTTTTACTTCTATAAAGTTATCAGGCAATACCCTGTCATTATTGAGGAGCTTTTCAAAGTGGGCTTTCCAACCATTGAGGCGATCGGCTGGTGATTCAGCCTTAACCTTGGTGGTTGGTTGGCTTTTCCGACCAGTAAGCAGATTGATCGATTTCCATGCCTGGGATGATTGCCTGCTGTCGTCAGCATCATTGATGGCATCAACCTGTTGATTTATTAGCTCCTGTAGATTAACAGAGTACTGCCTGTTCAGGGACCTAGATGCAGCTTTAACTGCATTCTTGGCCGCTGTAGTCTGTTTGAGTCGGGACTCTTTCTGCGCCTTATGAAGGTCATTTCGGCACTTCTGAATTTTGTTGTCAGTCCAGGGGGCCCTTTTCCTGTTTCGAGGGTATACAGGAACTGTTTCTGCAGCTGCTAACTTAACTGCTTCTGTAAAGGCAGTATAGCCCTCACAGTGATCTGCCGCCTCAGAGGCAAGAGCCTCATACCTGTTGCTCAGCTGTAGTGTGAAGCTGGATCTCACACTTGGCTGTTGCAACAGAGAGGACCAGTCATGCCGTGGCAAGGCAGATTTCGTTGTTCTGCTAGCACGCAGACTAAGTCTTACCTTGGCCACAATAAGGCGGTGATCACTGGAGAAGGGTCGAAGTGTAAATGCATTACAGTCTTGTATAGAGCTCCTGTATTTCCTACGAAACAGAATATGGTCTATCTGGGACTTGTGACCACTGGGTCCACTATGAGTCCATAGCTTTCCAGTTCGCTTCTTGAACTGGGTTCCAGCCGAAAACAATCCATTTCCAGAGATAAAATCCTGAAGATGGACAGAATTTCGGTTAACACTATTGCTATAGACCCAGGGCGATGTAGGTGATTGATGCAGACTTGCATTAAAGTCTCCCAGGAATGTTAAGAATGCATGCTGATCCACTCCATCAGTTGCTGCTTGTAGATTGTGGTAGAAATTTTCCACCTCCTCTACAGGGGCAACACTAGTTGGAGAGTAGCACACAATCAGAACCACCTTAGGAAACTTCTTAGCCAGTCTTCCAGAACATGAGAAGTGGCAACGGATGATGCGGTTAGAGATTTGGTCTATTTTGTCCAATGCTGCATGTGCAGTTGGATTCATCAATAGACCAATTCCACCATTGCCACTATCATCTGCTGACGCGAGGGCGAGACCAACAGTAAGGCTGTAAGGATAGCGAATTTCTCTAGTCTTCTGCATTTTTATCACCAATCACTAACGGAGTTAACAATCATTAAAGTTATTGACTGTAAGTTGCTGTGCTGTAAGATTAAGCCTACCCTGCATACATGTCATGCAGTCATGTCACAGGTTACACTGGTCACCCATTCTCACCAAGCTCTATAAGCACTAAGCAGCAAAGCCTACTGCTACACCCTACTGCTGGCAGGCTGGTGATGTTGTAATTGTAAAGACTGGCGAAATTTGAGGTTTTGTCTCAAATTTGAGGTTTAACCTCAAATTTCGCCCCCAATAAAAGCATGTTTTGCATCGGTGAAATATTTTATTGCATCGATAAAAGTTCTTATTTTACATTATATTTTAACATATTAAAAGTAGAAGTTGCTCCAACAGTTTCCCTAAGTCGCAGCAACACTCGATATTATGAGACTAAAAATTCCTCAAATTTGAACAAAAAAACCCAATTTTCGACAGTCTATTACCAGAATTCGAAATTTGGGGTAACCCCAAAATTTATGATCTCCCTGACTGTTTAGTGAGTGGTCGAGCATTACCTTACATTTGTCGTGGTTAAAAAGAAGTTGGCACAATTTGCTCCAGCGGTCCAGGACATCCAAATCACGTCAATCAATCAATCATGTAGTGGGGCAATAGAGGTGATGTTACTGGGGTGGAATATAGTCTGATAGTGCTGTCTTTGAGGTCATCGGCGAAAAGATGAATGAGCTGAGTGAGTAAAGTTGGAACATCATCCACGCATCCAAGGAACAAGAAAACTCCAGCAACACTTCCCTGAGGAACACCACTGTCAACAGGTAGCCACGCTGATGTTGATGACCACGCGTTGGTATCTACAAGAGAGAGAAATGCCCGAGACCAATTTAATAACTTGCCGGTTATTCCATATTCCAGTATTCCTGTATTCCAAGGGCCTGCAATTTGACAATCCAGCAATCAGTCTCTGCGGTGTGGCACTGAATCAAAGCTTTCCGAAAGTCCAAGTATGCAGTGATTACATGCGAGCATCTAGTACTTTGATTTGAACCAATGGAAAATACAATCAAGTAGTTGTAGAGTGCATGATGCATGATCACCCTTTCTAGAAACCTTAATGGTCATCTAGGGTCGTATAACAGTATAAAGGTTATTTTCCTTCATATATCTGTATGTTTCATTGACAACGTTTTGTTCCATAACTTTGCAGACCACTGATGTTAGACTGATAGATTTGAAGTTTTCAAGCAAATATTTACTACCGTTCTTAAATTGTGGAGAAATGTTGGCGAGCTTCCAATCAATTGGTTGGTCTGTTCCTGTTGGTAGGGCTCCTTCATTCATTGACTTATTCAATAATGAAACCAGGGGTTCAGCAATTTATTGTAGCAGATAGTGCTTTTATAACTTGTGGATAAACTTGATCAGGACCAGTAGCACCAGACCCTCTCATTTCGTTGATTGACTGAAGAACTAATTCATATGTGAAGTTGATGGTAGATATGCTTGAATTAATTTATTGAGAATAGAAAGAATATGTAAAAGGTCTTCTTTTGTAAATCTGTAAATGCAGTATATATGGAAATATTCATTTAAAAGTGCAGCCTTTTCGATATCAGCTGTAGCAAACAAACCATCATCCTTCCTGAGGCACTGTATTGCTGGTCTTGCCTTTGCCTGTATAAATTTCCAAAAGATTTTGGGGTTACTAGGGCAGTACGGTAGGCAGGTAGGGGCATCACTTGCAATTTTACATTCGTAGGCAACCTTCTGTTTAATTACTGAAATACATTTGTTTCTAGCTTGCTTGTAGGCTGGGAATGAAGAAAGTGTTTTTATATATATAAATTATAAATATAATATAGGCCTAACTAACTATAATAGGCCTATATAATACAAACAGACAAATACAATAATACAGTAATAAACCAATACATATATTATTCTACAGTACTGCAGTATGAACTATGAACGTTACATACCCCAAGAGCCAAGAAGATGCATGCACAGTGGTATCTATACAGCTATATGATATATGTACTGCTTACTAAGCAGTAAACAGTAAGTAAGCAGTAATTTACAGTGTAATTTACATACAGTAAGCATTGCTTACTGTATGTATGTAGTTAGAGGCATAGAATGATAGAAAGCACAACAACAAAGCCGTTGGAATTTCAGCTCGCAGTGCAGTTTTCAGTCATACCGGTTATATCAGTTATCATCAAACCATCTAAATTGTTATGAAATGTGCAATGTTTCCCTATCGGGAAATTTCTGATATCATTGTGAGAGAAATCCATGGTAAAATTTCCATATAGGGAAATATATGCATATTTCCCTATAGGGAAACAGGCAAAGTTAATTTTCGCCTGTCTGTCAGTCTGTAAAACCCCCAGCGGCCCCAGGGTAGGCGTAGGGTAGTAGGGTAGTCTGGTAGTTGGCTGCCTTGGGGCAGTAGTTATATTGAAGATAGGGTAGAGGTGAATGACCTAGTATATCTCACTTAACGGCTTAATGCGCTATGTCCTCCTCAGTGAATGCGCCATAGCGATTATGCAAAAATTTCCCTATTGGGCTAATTTCCCAGACTGGCAGGTACGCTTTGATGTTTCGAGATCACCGCGCACCTGAAATTGGCTCGTCGCGCACCTCATCATATGTCATAATCCATACAAAATCGCGCAGCTCATGCCATGCATATCTCAAAAAATCGCGCATCTCATACGAACAATTTTACACTGGCTTATATATAATTAAGTCATACTTAATACAGTAATACATTGTTACTTTCTGACTTTACCTGTTTGTTTACTAACCTGCTAACGTCTGCTGAACGTAACATATTATATAACAATAGGCCTAGTCAGATAGTACCGGTAGTTAAAATAAATTGATAAATTTAAACTCCTGTATTCTGGTAAAAGAAATGGTAGAGAGAGACATTAGATTTTTTGGATAATGGAAAATAAACGCGAGCGAAGCGAGCGAATTTTTTTTGTGTATTTTCGTGATTTCAATTAATGTCAGATCAGAATGAGTGGTGCGCATCAGAGCTACGCGCCGCTGCCCAACGCGCACCTGTTTCACCCGACTGCCCGAACGCGCACCTGTCTCACCCAAACGCGCAACGCGCATGTGGTTCATCGTCATTAGCGCAGGTACGCGTCCGAGTTTTGCAGCATTAATTCCAACCTGGCTGACAGACTGAAGTTTTCAGATGGCAGTATTCAACTTTTAAGTTGTAAATTCAACTCTAAAATGGCAGGACTGCAGGAGGCCCAGAAGGGCCCCAAGACGTTGCGGGGGGGGGGGGTGTTTTTATTGTTTTTATGGGTGTTACTCGAAAAATCAACCCTCATTACCGATGGAATAAAAACATTCACCGTCGGGATTACAGTTTTAAAAATTTAAATCAATTTTGGGATGACTTTAATTGGTAGGGATACATGACCGAACGTAATCAGGATCGAACTGTCGAATGATCGAATGTAACATAGGTAGTTATTACGTATCGAACGTAACCGCAATTATGTTACATTGGATCCTATACAGCTATAACTATGTTACATTCGATCTACAAATTACTAAGCCCGAATGTAAGTAACATTGCCATTTAAAGGAGCAGGTTACCGACAGACCGAGGCACGATCCTGATTACGTTCGGTCTGTCACCCCATTGCTGAATTGGCCATTTTTATTTTTAATTATAATTAAATTAAATAGCGAAACTAAGTTTTAACTTTTAAGATGTATAAATATGTGTGCACAATTTGTTGCAACTTATATTTTATTACGTACTGACGTATGTGAAGCTCGGTTTTTAGATGCAATTACAGATTAGATGCAAATTTTTAGTAGGTTAGTGTTTTTAAGTTTGACTTTGTATGTGCCCAATTTGTTACAACGCCTTTTTATTACTTGTGTCAAGCTCGCTTTTTAGAAGCACTTACTTATATTTTAATTACTGTATTGTAAATAATTTTTATCCAGTTAGTTCAAGTTTGACTTTATGCCACATGCTCTCATTTACATACTTCATATCAACATTTGTAGGGTAGGCCTAGTACATTAGTGGGTAGGTAGATAGATACGGTACATAATCTCAGTTTATATATTTTAACGTTTATGGAATTTTATATTTAGTCTGAACAGTTACAATAAGCTTATGCTTCCTTTACCTTAATATATATTTAAACATTAAACAATATTATTTTAAATTTAATATACCGGTATACATACAGCAATCAGGCAATACGAATACCGTACCGTAGTTGCAGAGTTCTATAACCCAGTAACCGTCATCCGGTACCGGTAACACCTTGCATTTAGACATCATTGCACTACTGATACTGACCTGAGTATTAAAAGGTAGGCCTACCTGATTATTGATGGAGGAATCTTCAAATTCAAACGTTGGTGGTCGAACGGCATTTGCGACACCGATTCTGCCTTCCGGTACCGGTGTGTGTACCGCTACACCGAATAATCAGACCTGCCAGAATGTTGATGATACAACATTGGGGACGGAAGCAACTCAATCTAGTCCAAATATTATGTTGGTTTCCCAGAATCCAGGCAATGACGGCGGACAGCCGACTAGTAGCGAGATAGCCCCTCAAACATGTTTCGTTTGTAACGATGATTTTACAATAACCACCGTAAGACTCCCTCGCTTACTCCCATGCTTGCACACCTGCTGCAACAAATGTTTATCTACGTTGATCAAACATCGGGAGAACGCGACCATCTTGTCCTGCCCGGCTTGTCGCCAGGAATGCGTAAAACCCAACGATATATTCAGCAACTACTTCGTTCTAAATCGTCTCAGAGAGCGCGAGTTGTCCATGCTGGCGGACTCATCTCAGAGTTTGTGCACGAACTGCGACGATTCTGGCGCCTTGGCTTCCTCTTTCTGTCTGGACTGCAAGGACTGGCTCTGCGCGGGCTGCACTGCGGCCCATCTAAAGGTAAAACTCACAAAGGATCACAACGTTAAACAGAAATCCCGGGTGCATTCCTCCGACGTGCACGGGCCGCAGGGTGAGACTCTCCACTGCCCGGTGCACGCCCGTGAACAATTGACCCTCTTCTGTAAAGTCTGTCGCGTTATAACCTGCCGCGACTGCCAGCTGTTCAACCACCGGGACCACAGCTACTCCTACTATAGCGAGGTGGTTAAACTGCAATCGGAAGAGATAGGCGTCCTGCTCGAACGCACGTTGACTGCGAACGCGAGTATAAACAAGGCGGTGGACGCCTACGAAACGGTTCGAGGCAATCTGAGACGTGACCACGAGGCCGCAATCCGTCAAATAAAAGTCCAGAGTCGCACTCTAATACTCCAAGTGTTTAAATCGACTGCGGCGTTGATAAACGGACTGCGCAACGCGGTCTCTCTCAAAGATCACGCGATTTTATCTAAAGAGAAAGATCTACGGCGTTTCGCGGCGATCGTCCGACGTTGCCACTCGTTCGGAAGGGAAGCGATCTCCTCCGGCAGTCCCCAGAGTCTGCTGAGTGTGGTGCGCCCCCTGGAGAGCCAACTGGTTAACATACTGCGGACCCCTTACCTCACCGCCCCCCAGAACGTCGCCGTAAACGTCAACTTCATCAACAATCCCTCCACCTCCAACTACCTAACGATCGCTCACGCCGCTGTTGACGGCGCCCCGGTACGACCGGTGAAGCTGACGACGGATCCGACGCCATCGGACGTCGTCCAACACCTGCAGCCCCCGGGGTCGGCGGCGTCGGCAGGGCAGCCCAGCAGCGCCCAGATAAAGAAACTCTACGTTATGATCGACGAGTACGCGAAAGCAACGGCGGCTAAAACGGTTGAGTCGCGTCCGCAGTGCGACTACGCGGCGGTCTACAGCGCCTTGTTGCAGCACGGAATCGCGAAAGGGAAGGAGATAATGAGTGGAGACTCTGAGTCGGACACCGGGCCGGCGGAGTCCCCGGTCGCTACGCAACGGCCGCCCTCCGTGTCGTCCAGCGACGTCCGGGAACCGGTCGCGGTCGGGACGAGCGCAACGAGTGAGACGAGTCTCCCAGACTCGGGCGGGCAGACCGCGGACGGGGACCACAGGAACCCCGGGGTTACACCCCCAGCGGCGAATTCCGCAGTAACCGGTGTAGGTAGTGCGGCCCCCGTCGCTGGAGGCGTTCCTCCCGGGACCCAGGTCCGGGTGGCGGTGGCCTCGCCCCAACCCATCCGCCCCGATCGGCGGGCTCTGCTAACCACGGCCCCCCTATCCGCCCCCCTCCACTCCCCCCATCTCCCACTCCCTTCCCCCCATCCCCCCTACTACTACATCCCCCCTCCCGGGCCCCCCAACCACCCCACCCCCCAGTTCGTCTCCCCTAGAGCCCTAGACTCGCCCCCCAGCGGGGGCCCCATGAAGCGTGAGTGCTCCGGGAACCGGCCGCCCCTGTACCAACCGCTGCCCCCCCGCGGCAGCTATTGGCCCCCCACGGTGCCGGTGGACTCCTCCGGGACCCCCTTGTACCCCGCATACATCCCGCAACCCCACAGCGACGCCACCGTGTCCACTAGTCGCGCCTCCGTAGACCACGAGGAGTGGTGCAGTGTCTGCAACAACGGCGGACAGCTCCTCCTCTGCGACTCATGCCCCCGGATATTCCATCTGTCCTGCCACGTTCCCAGTCTACCTGCGACCCCCGAGGGCGTCTGGAACTGCACCTTCTGTCGACAGATAACCCCCGGGAAATCCGACCAACCAGCGACCAGCGACGCCTCCGCCAACTACACACTGAAACGCCGCACTAATTGCAACGCAATGAATCCAGCGGATTTACTAAAATGCGAGAAAATATTGCTTAACTTATACTCCCTGAAGGAGAAATGTTTCCCCTTTTTTCAACCTGTCCCGAGAGTTATTCCCATGTATCATAAAGTGATAAAGGAACCAATGGATCTTTCAAAAATAAAATCGAAACTTAGCAGTAAGCATTTCGAGCATTATGTATCTGCTAAGGAGTTAACAGACGATGTTTGTCTGATGTTGTCTAATTGTTACAACTATAACTCCGAGCATTCCGCCTTGGGACAGTGCGCCCTGGAGGTAGAGAGCACATTCCGTAGTGTCGTGTTCAACTACTTCCCGGATCTGGCGGATTCGCTGGTTATTAAACGACAGTACGTAGAGAGATCCCGCAGTATGTTGGAGGAAACAGCCCCGGAAGAGGAAGTGGCCTCGCCCAGTAGGAAGCAACAGAGGCTGGCTGTATCAGCCGCGGGTGTGGTACATTACTATTAGTGGAGGCTGGCTGTATCAGCCGCGGGTGTGGTACATTACTATTAGGTTTTAGCTCTTATATTATTTGAGTTGTGTCCATTACTCAGTAAGAAGTGCGTTTAAACATTCGGCGATTCAGGGTTGAATATCCTATTCCTAGTTTATTTAGTTTATACATTTTTGTAAATTATAATAATATTTGTGTGTTAGTTAATAAATCGCAAATAATTGAACTATAAGTGTCCTAGTAACTACCTAATTATTATGAATAAATGCTATTGGTTTTATGTAGATTTCACAATAAATATCTTATACGCACCGCGTTTGTAAAAGCATATATAATTTATTGTATCTCAAATTCAATACTTCCAAACCCAAATTTAGTCTTCAAACATCAAATTTATTTTTAGGATTATAGTCTGTGAGATGGAATCCTGAGTCTTTATAAATAGTTCAGTCAGATTACGAACCTTTTGATGTTACATTGGCGCCATTGAGCATTTTCCACAAAGTGAATAACAATAAATTACATTCCCTACACACACATCCGTTCCGTATACAACCCGAATACGAATTGGATGTGTTCTTGAATTAACATTATAAATAATTATTATTTCAATGGGAAGTTCCCTGATTTCAACTTATATCTCCTATTTGAACAATCTCCGTGCAATCGTGGTGGTTTTGGCGTTAAAGTCAGTTTTAAACACCTTTGTGTCGATTTCAATCTTAAGTTCCTGATTATATCATTCAATGAGAGAAATCTATGCCACATAGAAATACTGTACACAATAATCAATCCCCCACAAAAGGGGATAATATTTGTCGCTGGTGACTGAAATCAAAATGGCATAAAATATAAAATGGTTGCCATAAAATATATGATTAAGATTCCTATGAGGTATTGCATTGCCAGTTTAACTAATAGCATACGTGAATGTAAAATACATTATTTTTCTGCAGCCATTGAAATTCTCATTTATCTAAAAAGGCCTTTCCGGGTATCTGACTTTTTGGTTAGTAGTGTGGGTTCATTCTGATGGACTACCCTGGAGTTCGATTGTGAAAAGTGATTTTGCCGACGCATTTATGGACAGAATGGTGCAGGTTTATCATTAACGAAGAGTGGTTACCCAAACTGAGATGTTGTATCTGTAAGGTGATGTTCGGTATTACCAGTGGACCGTGAAATGAAAGGTGAAGGAATGCCGATGAAACAACTTCTGCATTTACAGTAATTACTTTTAGTTTAATGTTGGATAATATATTTATTTACACGTTATCTCAGTCCTTGTTCGCACACTTGCAATAAAAATTGAAAGCCCAATTTACAAATTGCTGCCACATCTATAAAGTAATTGAGAAAGATAATAAACAGTATATATTTCGCTTCAAAAAAAAATACTCCTACAGAAATAGGAGAGGAAGTACAGATTCAACAACAAGGCTCAGTGCGAGAGTTTGTTGAAGTAGCGAGGAATCATCTTGATGGAGTACCTATAAATTAACTTAAATCCAGATTATGTTAAAGATGAGAGTCAGCTGCCAAACATACCCGAGTTGCAACAAGAAATGGTAGTATTTCATATATTTCGTGATGAGAATATAAGTTATGGTGTTTATGGTGTTCATCTAATTGAAACGCTATAATATATTATTGTAACAATCTTATTCAAGGGGACCTGGTTACCATCCGTCATCTTTAGGATCAAAAAGTTTAAGATTTCAAGAAGGCGGATTTCCGAGGAACCCCAGAATTTATTCAGACTTAATACGAATCTGATGACACCAAATTCATTCAATATGACCTCGGATACTTTTATAGAAAAACATGAGTGAGGTCTGAAAATACGTTTTAGATTAGCGATACCAATATTGCGGACAGTTGCAAGATCTGGTTTGAAGAAGAGATTCTTGGTAGACTTCTGGCGAAAACATAGCAGTATTACTATCCTATAAAGGATCAACTTACCTGAGTTTATATTGATTATATCAGTTTATATTGATAAGAAGGGAAAAAGGTTATTAACAATAATAAGCAATTTGAAGAAGGAGAAGAGAAAGCTGAACTCCAGTGGGTGATTCCATTGGCAGTGTAAAATTCTTCTATTTCTGAAGAAATGAATTGCGGACCGTTGTCTGAAAGGGCTATGCCAGGTACACCAGTAAATGCAAATATGTTACGAAGTTCTGAAATAATTTTCGCAGAAGTTGTGGGTTGTACCACTCGACGCGACTGAACGAGCTCTTCAGTCGCTAAAGAAATCAATAAAGAAACAAGCAAAGGGTTCTAAACATCATAAAATACAGAATAACATCAATAATTTCTTGATGCAAGTTCGTAACGCTATTTACAGTTCTAATGATATGACACCTAATCAGCTGCTTTTCAAGCCCCCTGTTACGACACGTTTACATAGACTATTATGTTATCCTATTCGACCAGACAATCCTGCGAACCCCAGAGAGTTTAGAGTTAATGGGGCAGTATGGCTTCGAAATTACATTCGTCCGGGTCGGAAGCAAATTATTGTGAAATGGCTTTCGGCTGTTATCACTGAGGTTATTGGATCTCGTGTTTATATGCTGAAGGTTGGTGATATAACGGTTAAGAGAAATGCCAATCAAATTCGTCACATATATAACCCATCGCTGAAAGCGATGTGCAACACCTCCCTACCAAGTTCAGTGTTTCTCGAGATTTGATTACGGAGAAGTCAAACTTCGAACAGACTGATAGTGGCCATAGATCTCAACCGGTTGGAAACCACCATCCACTTACTACACCATCTCATCAATAATATCATTAATATCTCAAACCCAGACAAGCGCTATTGGAATGGATACAACCGCTATGGGACAACCTAGCACTCATGGGATGGATACAACTACTATGGGACACTCGGCTCAGGAAACAAGTCCGATTCCGAAACGTCCATCTGGTCTGCCTGCTCAACCTCAAATAGGACATGGGCATATTGGACAATCTCGTGTTCAAACTCTGACAAGCGGTAAACAATAACTGTTTAATTTCAAAATGAAACTTTTTGGCAAACTTGACGGTATTGCTTAAACTCTCATTTATACTGATTAATCCCCTATATTATTCGTTTCAATTTTGACAGTCAAAATATTTTGTGTGTGGGGGAGATGTTAGGATCTAAGTATTAGTTCTTTCTAGGTCTTTATATATATATATTGTTATATTGCCATTTACGGTGTCTGATAATTATGATACCGGTAACTAGATATAGTATAGTTATTATAGTATAGTATAGTATAGTATAGTATTACAGTTAGTGTTTAGCCAGACTAAATCTTTTACACCTTTCAGTCTTTACAGATATCGTTACACCTTTACAGAATGAGCCTATCTAATTTTTTGAGATAAATCCTCAAAACTAACTCAATTTATGATCCGTCATAATTTTTAAAGTACTCGGTATAAATTTATGTTTTCGGTACCAATATAAAGGTTTTATATTACTGCGAGTCCTCCAGGGAGACACACTTACACAATTCTTGTTCATTATTATGGTTGACTATCATAATTGTTCATATTCATAATCATGATTGGGGTTGATCATCATAATGATGATGGGGTGATGGTAACTCCACCTACTGGCTCCAGAAGTCAAGGAAATTCTACCAAGTGCCTAACTGATCTAAACTTTGCTGATGACTTAGGAGTACTCTCAGAATCACTAGAGGGAGCCCAACGGCTCCTCAGCTCATTAGAACTGGCTGCTTCTATTGTTGGTCTTTTTATTAAGTCCTCAACAAGTCTCTGACTGGATGAGCATAAGCTCAAAAAAGATGGTATGCTTGAGCATGTAGACGACTTCTGTTACCTGGGATCATGGATCCGGAAGTCAGGTGAGGACCTTCGAATACGCAAGGGAAAGGCATGGACAGCCTTGAATAGGCTTTCCAGGATTTGGAAATCACATCGAATTCATCGGAAACTTAAGATACGATTATTTAAGCAGCAGTAGTTCCAGTACTCCTCTATGGGAGTCCATGCTGGGATCTAACTGCTGAGGACACCAAATCTCAGGATGGCACATTCACAAGAATGCTACGCCGGGTTCACTGTGTCAAGTACAGTGCACACATCTCCAACCAGACACTATAACATTGGAGGTGTCTCATTGGTTCCCCCAAGCTTTACACTAGAACAAAGCCGCCCCCGCTTTGTAGGACATTGCTTTCGCCGTGAGGACCAGCCAGTGCATAATCTTGTGCTTTGGCAGCCTCATGGAGTGAATAAGCATGGTGGGCAGCCCATGACTTTCTTGAGAGGCATCTTAAAGGACACTCACCTTGAAGATGCGGATGATCTAGCAAATGTCATGTGTGATAGGGAGTTGTGGCGGCGCGATTTTGTCGACAAGCCGGCACAGCATTCTTAAAAAATGCAGCTGCAATGTGCAATGTGGCATTGGTGCAGTTTTCCTTGTGGTAGTTGGGTTGGGAGCACTAAATTCGATTTAGTATTTCATTTTTTTATAGTCCTTAGTGCCTGAGTACTAACAGTGGACCAAGTGGCCGTAAATGCTAGGTAGTATCTGAGGGAATAAGACCCCATTTTCCTATTTTATTGTTTTCATATTAATATCAGCAAAGTCTAGATCAGTTAGGTACTTGGCAGGATTTCCTCGACTTCTGGAGCCAGTAGGTGGATTTACCATCACCCCATCATCATCATAATGATCTAAGGACATGCGTAGAACATAGTCAACCACAATTATGAACAAGAATGGTGCAAGTGTGTCTCCCTGGAGGACGCCGCATAACACTTCAAATGGTTCTGTTCACCGTCAACAGTAGACACAAATGTTGTCGAACCATCGTATACTGATCTGATTGCTGCTATAATTTCATCAGGAATCCCATATAGTGAAAGTATGCTGAACATATGTGAGCGAGAGACTGAATCAAAGACCTTGAAGTCAACAAAGATAACAGCCAGATGCCTGTCTTTCTTTTTTGATAACTCTTCAATTATTATCCTTATAAGTGCCAAAATGGGCTCCATGGTCCCACGACCTTTACGGAACCCATTCTAATTTCCACGGAGCAGTCTCTCAATGGGATAGGTGATTTAATAGAACTGATGCGATTTAATAGAATTCTATTGTATAGCTTTGCAGCAATCGAGATCAATGAGATTCCCCGAAAAGAACCATAGGCCTAGAGTGTTAGGTTGCCCTTCTTGGGAACTGGCACCAACTTATTTGTTTTCATTTCTTGTGGGACTCTTGTTGTTCTGTACATGTCTACTATGATGGGATAGATGAGCTTTAAACACTCAGGTATTTTAAAGACCTCAGGGGGAACACCATCTACTCCACAGGCACGATTGATCTTAATGCTCTTTGCAGCAGCCTTCACTTCTGCAAAGGAGATATCGCCAATGGGAATATCTGGGAGTACAGACTCAGACACTTTTACTTCTATATAGTTATCAGGCAATACCCTGTCATTATTCAACTTTTCAAAGTGGGCCTTCCAACCATTGAGGCGATTTACAAAATTACATTTTAATGTCAATTAAAATTCACCAAATTCAAGGGTTGATGCGACTGTAAAATATTGAAATTAAATAATTATTATTTATTACTTGGAAAGAGTGTAACTTTTTTCACTATTCTCGAGGTATTTTATTTGAGTACCCAGTGCAGAAACTAAAAGTTCCAATAACATTTAAGTGTGTTTGTTAATGGATTTTGCCCCAATTACTTGCAAAATGCAATCCTAACAGATCATTTAGGAAAAATTATTACGTAGGAAATTATTCCTATTGTCACGATTTTTGGGAATATTCGGGCGAAAAAGTAACAATATAAGAACATAAATATTATACTATGTGAAATGTGAAAATTCAATTATTGTATTGTGATTTTAGGATAGGTATTTGGCTTTTCAGTGACGGGAATGTAAAATATAACAAATATCAAAAATGAGATAGTGTTCTAGAACAATTTAACTTTACATTTCGACTTTTAGGGAGGGTTTTTGCTAGATTTTCCATCTGAAAAAAAAAATAGTTTAAATAACATAACAATCAGCAGTAGAAGGTCCGCGGGGTGAATGACCTCGATATTCATAAATGTTCGGATTAAAAGGAAAATTTACGAATTAATTAATTTATTTAAGATACTGAATGATTTTATTTATTTATTTTATTCAACAAATTTTCTTATTGCTTAAAAAGCACCATAATTGGTCCTCACATTTTCGATCGAAAATTGAAATCCATACGGTATTCTTCACATGGGCGCGATAATCATTAGGCCTGTTTTACAGTAGGATGTCGGTCGATTGAATGTTTGAGAAAAACTCAGCGATATGGGAACCTGGAGTTTGTGGGGGGTGGGGGGGGGGGATATAAATGGGAGCATTCGGGATGCTTCTCTTTTTGTGTTTCACATTAAACCTAAATAACAGGTCATGCAGCGAACGGATTGCTGAAATTAGCGTGGGCCGATCTTTCCCTATTTATGGCACATTTTTCATAATATTTCCTTAGAAACTTCTTATGTGCTTCTTTGGTTAGGTGGATATGAGACTAGGATTCATAGCAATGTAATAAAATGTCTTTCTGGAATTTGTATCTTGTAGTTGCCAAGGTAACAGGCTTCAAAGTTCAAATTTTAAACGCTTGTAATTCAAGACGTCAAGGGATTCTGTTCTTGAGATTTGGTATATGAGTAAAGGGAATAAAAGGCGATCATAATATTTACATTTAATTTTTTTTTCAATCCCGTTTCCGTGGTGACGGGAATTACGATAATTTCCCATTATGACCGCCAGGTAGAAATTTGGCTACTATTTACTACTTATACTACTACTTATATAATTTTCAACAAACATGCCTGGTGGCTGTCCTTTATTTCTAATAATTGCTAACCGAAATTTAATATTCTGGAATGTCAAAATCATGCTATCACAGGTCTTGCTCTCTGATTGGACTGTTTAGTTTATTGGCTTTTAGAAATATGATTCACAATTTACGAATTATAAAATAAAATGTTAGCACTTTTAACTTATTTTTTGGATAGTACTACATCGATCGTAGATGTACATGTACTACGGTAGATATACACGATACTAGGTACGTAAAATACATAGCACATAGGCCTATTTCATTTTCAGCATTAAATAATTTTGTTTGTTCTGATAATGGCGAAACCGCTGGAAGCGAAGATACCGGAACTTCGTACTTCAACTTCTTCTTCTATCGGTGCGGGTACGGGTGCCGGTACAATAGACTCACTGAATACTCTACTCTGTAGGCTTACTACTAGGATCGGCATGCTGCATTGCAGCTGCATTTTTAGGAATGCTGTGCCGGCTTGTCAACAAAATTGCACCGCCACAACTCCCTATCACCCATGACATTTGCTAGATCATCCGCATATTTAAGGCCTGTGTCCTTTAAGATGCGTCTCAAGAAAGTCATGGGCTGTCCACCATGCTTATTCACTCCATGAGGCCGCCAAAGTACAAGATTATGCACTGGCTGGTCCTCACGGCGAAAGCAATGTCCTGCAAAGCGGAGGCGATTTTGTTCTAGTGTCAAGCTTGGGGGAACCAATGAGACACCTCCAATGTTATATAGTGTCTGGTTGGAGATGTGTGCATTGTACAGTACTTGACACAATGAACCCGGCGTAGCATTCTTGTGAAAGTGCCATCCAGAGATTTGGTGTCCTCAGCAGTTAGAGCCCAGCATGGGCTCCCGTAGAGGAGTACTGGAACTACTGCTGCTCTAAATAATCGGACCTTAAGTTTCCGATTAATTCTCGGTGACTTCCAAATCCTGGAAAGCCTATTCAAGGCTGCCCATGCCTCTCCCTTACGTATTCGAAGGTCCTCACCTGACTTCCGGATCCATGATCCCAGGTAACAGAAGTCGTCCACATGCTCAAGCATACCATCCTTTGAGCTTATGCTCATCCGATCAAAGACTTGCTGATGACTTTCAGAGTTAACTGTCATAATTTTGGTCTTTCTGGAGTTAATAAAAAGACCAACACTAGAAGCAGCATGTTCTAATGAGCTGAGGAGCCGTTGGGCTCCCTCTAATGATTCTGAGAGTACTCCTAAGTCATCAGCAAAGTCTAGATCAGTTAGGTACTTGGCAGGATTTTCTCGACTTCTGGAGCCAGTAGGTGGAGTTATCATCACCCCATCATCATTATGGTCATCTAAGGACATGCGTAGAACATAGTCAACCACAATAATGAACAAGAATGGTGCAAGTGTGTCTCCTTGGAGGACGCCCCATAACACTTCAAATGGTTCTGTGTCACCGTCAACAGTAGACACAAATGTTGTCGAACCATCGTATACTGATCTGATTGCTGCTATAATTTCATCAGGAATCCCATATAGTGAAAGTATGCTGAACATACGTGAGCGAGAGACTGAATCAAAAACCTTGAAGTCAACAAAGATAACAGCCAGATGCCTGTCTTTCTTTTTTGATAATTCTTCAATTATCCTTCTAAGTGCCAAAATGGGCTCCATGGTCCCACGACCTTTACGGAACCCTTTCTGATTTCCACGGAGCAGTCTCTCAATGGGATCCCTGATGCGATTTAATAGAATCCTATTGTATAGCTTTGCAGCAATCGAGATCAATGAGATTCCCCGAAAAGAACCATAGAGTGTTAGGTTGCCCTTCTTGGGAACTGGCACCAACTTATTTGTTTTCATTTCTTGTGGGACTCTTGTTGTTCGGTACATGTCTACTATGATGGGATAGATGAGCTTTAAACACTCAGGTATTTTAAAGACCTCAGGGGGAACACCATCTACTCCACTGGCACGATTGGTCTTAATGCTCTTTGCAGCAGCCTTCACTTCTGCAAAGGAGATATCGCCAATGGGAATATCTGGGAGTACAGACTCAGACACTTTTACTTCTATAAAGTTATCAGGCAATACCCTGTCATTATTGAGGAGCTTTTCAAAGTGGGCTTTCCAACCATTGAGGCGATCGGCTGGTGATTCAGCCTTAACCTTGGTGGTTGGTTGGCTTTTCCGCCCAGTATGCAGATTGATCGATTTCCATGCCCGGGATGATTGCCTGCTGTCGTCAGCATCATTGATGGCATCAACCTGTTGGTTTATTAGCTCCTGTAGATTAACAGAGTACTGCCTGTTCAGGGACCTAGATGCAGCCTTAACTGCATTCTTGGCCGATCTAGTCTGTTTGAGTCGGGACTCTTTCTGCGCCTTTTGAAGGTGATTTCGGCACTTCTGAATTTTGTTGTCAGTCCAGGGGGCCCTTTTCCTGTTTCGAGGGTATACAGGAACTGTTTCTGCAGCTGCTAACTTAACTGCTTCTGTAAAGGCAGTATAGCCCTCACAGTGATCTGCCGCCTCAGAGGCAAGAGCCTCATACCTGTTGCTCAGCTGTAGTTTGAAGCTGGATCTCATACTTGGCTGTTGCAACAGAGAGGACCAGTCACGCCGCGGCAAGGCAGATTTCGTTGTTCTGCTCACGCAGACTAAGTCTTACCTTGGCCACAATAAGGCGGTGATCACTGGAGAAGGGTCGAAGTGTAAATGCATTACAGTCTTGTATAGAGCTCCTGTATTTCCTACGAAACAGAATATGGTCTATCTGGGACTTGTGACCACTGGGTCTACTATGAGTCCATAGCTTTCCATTTCGCTTCTTGAACTGGGTTCCAGCCGAAAACAATCCATTTCCAGAGATAAAATCCTGAAGATGGACAGAATTTCGGTTAACACTATTGCTATAGACCCAGGGCGATGTAGGTGATTGATGCAGACTTGCATTAAAGTCTCCCA
>JAUCBJ010002147.1:0-36614 GCA_032718475.1 Nemertoderma westbladi | reverse complement strand
TTATGTAGAAAATTAATTAATATTATTATATACTTTATATATTAATTCATTAGTATTCTAGAATCTTCCTTTTCTCGAGATCGGAAAAAGGTTTGATTCTTTTTTCGTTCTGCAGAGGAGAAAGTTATAAAACTAGAATCTACGTAAAACTAGAGTACTGAGAATTCTACTTTTAAAAATGAATCTACAGTGCGTTATATTTTTCCACTGTTACATAGACCAACTCAGTAATGCGTGATCAACTGTAATGCGCCTATTTAGTCTCGTATCGGTTGTACTACCACTAATAACGTCGCCATACAACTCACCTTCGATACTGGAGTTGAAACTAAGTCGGAATCCCTTATGAGTTCCGGGACTATTAGCTGCAGCTTGGAAGGTGACTTTCACGTAGTTGTCGCTACTGAGAATTGAATTCGGGGGAAGTTGGTTTCCGCACAGCCTACCCAACGTATGACCTGCAATCAAATATAACGCAGTTGGTTTCCGCACAGCCTACCCAACGTATGACCTGCAATCAAATATAACGCAGTTGGTTTCCGCACAGCCTACCCAACGTATGACCTGCAATGAAATATAACACAGTTGGTTTCCGCACAGCCTACCCAACGTATGACCTGCAATCAAATATAACGCAGTTGGTTTCCGCACAGCCTACCCAACGTATGACCTGCAATGAAATATAACGCAGTTGGTTTCCGCACAGCCACCTAACGTATGACCTGCAATCAAATATAACGCAGTTGGTTTCCGCACAGCCTACCCAACGTATGACCTGCAATCAAATATAACGCAGTTGGTTTCCGCACAGCCTACCCAACGTATGACCTGCAATGAAATATAACGCAGTTGGTTTCCGCACAGCCTACCCAACGTATGACCTGCAATGAAATATAACGCAGTTGGTTTCCGCACAGCCTACCCAACGTATGACCTGCAATGAAATATAACGCAGTTGGTTTCCGCACAGCCTACACAACGTATGACCTGCAATCAAATATAACGCAGTTGGTTTCCGCACAGCCTACCCAACGTATGACCTGCAATGAAATATAACGCAGTTGGTTTCCGCACAGCCACCTAACGTATGACCTGCAATCAAATATAACGCAGTTGGTTTCCGCACAGCCTACCCAACGTATGACCTGCAATGAAATATAACGCAGTTGGTTTCCGCACAGCCTACCTAATGTATGACCTGCAATCAAATATAACGCAGTTGGTTTCCGCACAGCCTACCCAACGTATGACCTGCAATGAAATATAACGCAGTTGGTTTCCGCACAGCCTACCTAACGTATGACCTGCAATCAAATATAACGCAGTTGGTTTCCGCACAGCCTACCCAACGTCTGACCTGCAATCGAATATAACGCAGTTGGTTTCCGCACAGCCTACCTAACGTATGACCTGCAATCAAATATAACGCAGTTGGTTTCCGCACAGCCTACCTAACGTCTGACCTGCAATCGAATATAACGCAGTTGGTTTCCGCACAGCCTACCTAACGTCTGACCTGCAATCGAATATAACGCAGTTGGTTTCCGCACAGCCTACCCAACGTATGACCTGCAATCGAATATAACGCAGTTGGTTTCCGCACAGCCTACCCAACGTATGACCTGCAATCGAATATAACGCAGTTGGTTTCCGCACAGCCTACCTAACGTATGACCTGCAATCGAATATAACGCAGTTGGTTTCCGCACAGCCTACCTAACTTATGACCTGCAATCAAATACAACGCAGTTGGTTCCCACACAGCCTACCTAACGTATGACCTGCAATCAAATATAACGCAGTTGGTTTCCGCACAGCCTACCCAACGTCTGACCTGCAATCGAATATAACGCAGTTGGTTTCCGCACAGCCTACCTAACGTATGGCCTGCAATCAAATATAACGCAGTTGGTTTCCGCACAGCCTACCCAACGTCTGACCTGCAATCGAATATAACGCAGTTGGTTTCCGCACAGCCTACCTAACTTATGACCTGCAATCAAATACAACGCAGTTGGTTCCCACACAGCCTACCTAACTTATGACCTGCAATCAAATACAACGCAGTTGGTTCCCACACAGCCTACCTAACGTATGACCTGCAATCAAATACAACGCAGTTGGTTCCCACACAGCCTACCTAACGTATGACCTGCAATCAAATATAACGCAGTTGGTTTCCGCACAGCCTACCCAACGTCTGACCTGCAATCGAATATAACGCAGTTGGTTTCCGCACAGCCTACCCAACGTCTGACCTGCAATCGAATATAACGCAGTTGGTTTCCGCACAGCCTACCTAACTTATAACCTGCAATCAAATACAACGCAGTTGGTTCCCACACAGCCTACCTAACGTATGACCTGCAATCAAATATAACGCAGTTGGTTTCCGCACAGCCTACCCAACGTATGACCTGCAATCAAATATAACGCAGTTGGTTTCCGCACAGCCTACCTAACTTATGACCTGCAATCAAATACAACGCAGTTGGTTCCCACACAGCCTACCTAACGTATTGACCTGCAATCAAATATAACGCAGTTGGTTTCCGCACAGCCTACCCAACGTCTGACCTGCAATCGAATATAACGCAGTTGGTTTCCGCACAGCCTACCCAACGTCTGACCTGCAATCGAATATAACGCAGTTGGTTTCCGCACAGCCTACCTAACTTATGACCTGCAATCAAATACAACGCAGTTGGTTCCCACACAGCCTACCTAACGTATGACCTGCAATCAAATATAACGCAGTTGGTTTCCGCACAGCCTACCCAACGTCTGACCTGCAATCGAATATAACGCAGTTGGTTTCCGCACAGCCTACCTAACTTATGACCTGCAATCAAATATAACGCAGTTGGTTTCCGCACAGCCTACCCAACGTATGACCTGCAATCAAATATAACGCAGTTGGTTTCCGCACAGCCTACCTAACTTATGACCTGCAATCAAATACAACGCAGTTGGTTCCCACACAGCCTACCTAACGTATGACCTGCAATCAAATATAACGCAGTTGGTTTCCGCACAGCCTACCCAACGTCTGACCTGCAATCGAATATAACGCAGTTGGTTTCCGCACAGCCTACCCAACGTATGACCTGCAATCAAATATAACGCAGTTGGTTTCCGCACAGCCTACCCAACGTATGACCTGCAATCAAATATAACGCAGTTGGTTTCCGCACAGCCTACCTAACTTATGACCTGCAATCAAATACAACGCAGTTGGTTTCCGCACAGCCTACCCAACGTATGACCTGCAATCAAATATAACGCAGTTGGTTTCCGCACAGCCTACCCAACGTCTGACCTGCAATCGAATATAACGCAGTTGGTTTCCGCACAGCCTACCTAACTTATGACCTGCAATCAAATATAACGCAGTTGGTTTCCGCACAGCCTACCCAACGTATGACCTGCAATCGAATATAACGCAGTTGGTTTCCGCACAGCCTACCTAACGTATGACCTGCAATCAAATATAACGCAGTTGGTTTCCGCACAGCCTACCCAACGTATGACCTGCAATCAAATATAACGCAGTTGGTTTCCGCACAGCCTACCTAACGTATGACCTGCAATCAAATATAACGCAGTTGGTTTCCGCACAGCCTACCCAACGTATGACCTGCAATCAAATATAACGCAGTTGGTTTCCGCACAGCCTACCTAACGTATGACCTGCAATCAAATATAACGCAGTTGGTTTCCGCACAGCCTACCCAACGTATGACCTGCAATCGAATATAACGCAGTTGGTTTCCGCACAGCCTACCTAACGTATGACCTGCAATCAAATATAACGCAGTTGGTTTCCGCACAGCCTACCCAACGTATGACCTGCAATCGAATATAACGCAGTTGGTTTCCGCACAGCCACCTAACGTATGACCTGCAATCAAATATAACGCAGTTGGTTTCCGCACAGCCTACCCAACGTATGACCTGCAATGTAATATAACGCAGTTGATAACACATACTGTAATTAATTATTCTGTAATATAATAATTATTACACCCGGTGTTAACTAAATTTATTTGAAATAAAGCTACTGTACATTACATTTATTATATATTTTATAGAAATAAAATCTTTCTTTAGCTGAGATAAATAAAGATAATTTTAGAAAAAAATAATAACTATATTACATGGATTCTAGTGTACCACTACCATTGTCAGTTTAGTCTGAAATAGTAATTAGCTTAAAATAAAACTTAAATTAAATTAATTTACTATATAAAAATTTAGTTTGGCGATTCTTATAAAAATACATAACGATTTTGTCTCGTGGAAAATTTAATATAAAACTTATCGGTACCGGAACCTAGTTTTAAATTTCCCGCCCTTTTCTACTTGGTGAATTAAAAAACGTACCTGAACCTGCTGGTTCGGATATAATTAGATAATCGTCGGTGCAGTTAGTGGAAGACCGTATATCTATACCGAGGACATCCAGAGTTAGATAATGGCCGCGAGGACCGCGTAACATCCACGTGCACTCGGTGTTGGCTGCGTAACTGACGGCTGGGTAACCCGGTGTCTGGATAGTGCCTTTACTTAACCAGTAATCACCGCCGCAGGGTGCTGCAAAAAAATACAAAAAATTAAATAATATTGGGTTTATTTATAAAAAATAATAAAATAGAAATAAATAACTCACAATACACAAAAAAAACTTAGGGGGAAGTGAAAACAAACATCCATTGGTAAAGTTATGACAGAATTTATCTTGTAATGGTTCATCTTTTAATAATATCGATATTAATAATTAATTGGTATAATTAAAGTAGGTGTGTTCAACGAGTTCCCCTTAGTCTAATAGTTTATTGCATATTTGATTTAAAAACTTTACATGAATACAAGAAAAGGAAGAATTATACTGTACTATACAGTAGGCCTATAGGCAAAGGGAACTTTGGTACTGTACTAACTAACATACTAACTAACTAGCAACTAACATATACTATATTGTACCAAAGGATAATTTATTTTAACGCTATAGCTCGCTATAGCGTTAGTGGTGTTGATTAGCACGAGTGATGTTGATTAGCACAAGTGATGTTGATTAGCACGAGTGATGTTGATTAGCACAAGTGATGTTGATTAGCACAAGTGATGTTGATTAGCACGAGTGATGTTGATTAGCACGAGTGATGTTGATTAGCACGAGTGATGTTGATTAGCGCGTGTGATGTTGATTAGCACAAGTGATGTTGATTAGCACGAGTGATGTTGATTATCACGAGTGATGTTGATTAGCACGAGTGATGTTGATTAGCACGAGTGATGTTGATTATCACGAGTGATGTTGATTAGCACGAGTGATGTTGATTAGCACGAGTGATGTTGATTAGCACGAGTGATGTTGATTAGCGCGTGTGATGTTGATTAGCACAAGTGATGTTGATTAGCACAAGTGATGTTGATTAGCACGAGTGATGTTGATTAGCACAAGTGATGTTGATTAGCACAAGTGATGTTGATTAGCACGAGTGATGTTGATTAGCACGAGTGATGTTGATTAGCACGAGTGATGTTGATTAGCGCGTGTGATGTTGATTATCACGAGTGATGTTGATTAGCACGAGTGATGTTGATTAGCGCGTGTGATGTTGATTAGCACAAGTGATGTTGATTAGCACGAGTGATGTTGATTATCACGAGTGATGTTGATTATCACGAGTGATGTTGATTATCACGAGTGATGTTGATTAGCACAAGTGATGTTGATTAGCACGAGTGATGTTGATTAGCACGAGTGATGTTGATTAGCACGAGTGATGTTGATTAGCGCGTGTGATGTTGATTAGCACAAGTGATGTTGATTAGCACGAGTGATGTTGATTATCACGAGTGATGTTGATTATCACGAGTGATGTTGATTATCACGAGTGATGTTGATTAGCACAAGTGATGTTGATTAGCACGAGTGATGTTGATTATCACGAGTGATGTTGATTAGCACGAGTGATGTTGATTAGCGCGTGTGATGTTGATTAGCACAAGTGATGTTGATTAGCACGAGTGATGTTGATTATCACGAGTGATGTTGATTATCACGAGTGATGTTGATTATCACGAGTGATGTTGATTAGCACAAGTGATGTTGATTAGCACGAGTGATGTTGATTAGCACGAGTGATGTTGATTAGCACGAGTGATGTTGATTAGCGCGTGTGATGTTGATTAGCACGAGTGATGTTGATTAGCGCGTGTGATGTTGATTAGCACAAGTGATGTTGATTAGCACGAGTGATGTTGATTATCACGAGTGATGTTGATTAGCACGAGTGATGTTGATTAGCGCGTGTGATGTTGATTAGCACAAGTGATGTTGATTAGCACGAGTGATGTTGATTATCACGAGTGATGTTGATTAGCACGAGTGATGTTGATTAGCGCGTGTGATGTTGATTAGCACAAGTGATGTTGATTAGCACGAGTGATGTTGATTATCACGAATGATGTTGATTATCACGAGTGATGTTGATTATCACGAGTGATGTTGATTAGCACAAGTGATGTTGATTAGCACGAGTGATGTTGATTAGCACGAGTGATGTTGATTAGCACGAGTGATGTTGATTAGCGCGTGTGATGTTGATTAGCACGAGTGATGTTGATTATCACGAGTGATGTTGATTATCACGAGTGATGTTGATTAGCACAAGTGATGTTGATTAGCACGAGTGATGTTGATTAGCACAAGTGATGTTGATTAGCACAAGTGATGTTGATTAGCACGAGTGATGTTGATTAGCACGAGTGATGTTGATTAGCACGAGTGATGTTGATTAGCGCGTGTGATGTTGATTAGCACAAGTGATGTTGATTAGCACGAGTGATGTTGATTATCACGAGTGATGTTGATTATCACGAGTGATGTTGATTAGCACAAGTGATGTTGATTAGCACGTGTGATGTTGATTAGCACGTGTGATGTTGATTATCACGAGTGATGTTGATTAGCACAAGTGATGTTGATTAGCACGAGTGATGTTGATTAGCACAAGTGATGTTGATTAGCACAAGTGATGTTGATTAGCACGAGTGATGTTGATTAGCACGAGTGATGTTGATTAGCACGAGTGATGTTGATTAGCGCGTGTGATGTTGATTAGCACAAGTGATGTTGATTAGCACGAGTGATGTTGATTATCACGAGTGATGTTGATTATCACGAGTGATGTTGATTAGCACAAGTGATGTTGATTAGCACGTGTGATGTTGATTAGCGCGTGTGATGTTGATTAGCACAAGTGATGTTGATTAGCACGAGTGATGTTGATTATCACGAGTGATGTTGATTATCACGAGTGATGTTGATTAGCACAAGTGATGTTGATTAGCACGTGTGATGTTGATTAGCACGTGTGATGTTGATTATCACGAGTGATGTTGATTTCCGAGCAACAGCCTAAGTATGTATTATTTTTCCGTGTAGTCATCTGTTATTTACACTCCCTCCCCCATTCCCCCCCCCCCCCCCCTCCCCTCCTAAATGGTTAAACAAACTCAAATAACGGAGAGACAATTATGTTAAGTTATTATAAAGTAGCCTAGTTAGTATGTTAGTAGTTAGTATGTTGTCAGCCAGTACAATATATTACAGTAACATAACAGTAAGTAACAAGTTACGTAATGAGTTGCGTACTGTAGGCCGGCCTACTGCAGTACAATGCAGTGTAATGGTTAGTAGGCCTATACACGTAGAGTAGTAGGTATAAGCCTAAGGTGGTCTACTTAGTAGTAGGGCTAAGTAGTAGTCAATAGTTTAATAGAAGTCTTTGTGGTCCACCTGGAGTCAATGTGATGTTGGGGCAGCCCCAAGAAACATATGGCCCATGTAAAATCCAGACTTTCTGCTGGTATATTTCACTTTGCAGATAACCCCCAAGTGAAGATACCAGGTTTTCACTAAAAAAAAACCAGAAGGGCTGAATCTAACCAAAACAATAAACGAATCAGTATTCGTTTATACGTTCAGTTTATGGATATACAGTAAATATGCGCTATAAAACACTTTAAGGAGAAATTAAAAATAATAGGCCTACAATTTCTTCAAAATTTCAATATACAGGAATTTCGACCAAAAAGTGAACACCTGGTATTCTTCACACACATAGGTGAAACATAATGTATCGTTAAAATATTACAGTAGCTCAGTAGCAGTATGTCCTGTCCATAGGCCATAGAATTATTGGTCAACTGGTAATTTAATAAATATGCTTACTTACTGTACTAACCTATGGAATAGTGAGCGCTAAAGAGATTATCTGATACCATGTCAGTTTGGTAACGCAACCGCAAACTTCGTCCAACCGAATATATCGGCAGCGACCTTGAGCTGCCCATGTTCTGACATAAACGCCGCACCCCTGAGGGGGGGTAGTCCTGGTCGTCGGGTAAGGAATGGGGGTCAACATCGACCTCGATAAAACTCCTAGCTCCCCGGCAACCAGAACTAAAAATCGAATCAATAATTATTGCATTTTATGATGTAAATATTTGTATATCTTTATAAAATATTCGAATGAGATCCTATTAATTATTGGTTAATTGATTCATTTTATATGTTGAATGTTCCTGCAGTGTTAATAGATAAGCTGATGCGTTGTTTCTGTCGGGTGATACAAGGTTCCATCCATGGTGAATCAATGATTATTACACGGCTGGTGACAAAATGGGCAGGTGGGACATGCGGTACATCCAAATGGTGTGACCGGTATACTGCGTGCAGTAAGTATGTACTGTATTCTATTGTGCAGTTTGTACTCTATGTCAAACAGTAAAAATTCAAAAACTACTAACGTGCCAGGAGTCGCAAATTCTAATTGGTTAAAAATCAAATGAATGCGTTCGTGTAGCGGGGCTGAGATCGACCAATCACATTCGGCGCCTTCATACATTCCATCCTGATTGGTTGGACTGCTGATATTGAAGTATACATTGTGGTCGGAGAGCGTTAGTTGTCCACCACAAGCTGGGGAGGAATATTGGGTATATTCGTCAATATTGATTCGCAATAAAGATGATTAAACTGATTAGACTGGTAATCAGCTGATAATTACGTCATTACGTCGAAAGCCCCCCCCCCCCCGCATATGTATCTGTATCAAGTGCTGGATGTTCTCTGTATCAAGTCTATTTATTATATTGAATAGATAAAAATAGCATAAGATGTAGAAAATATAACAATGTAAGAATTAGGTCAAGGAATGTCTGTAAACATATTTTTTTTCCATAAAATGTAGTGTAGCCTACTGGTAATTCATTCTTCAACAATATCAAATTAACTCACCTCTTGAAATCTCTGTGTAGGAAATATTGAAACCAACTGACTCCCCAGGGGTGTAGGCTGGGTTGGCTGAGGAATGGAAGACGATGGTCAAACTGCTGCTGTTTCTTATGAAGCTCCTCAAAGCCATTTCGCCGGAACCACAATGCATGTTGTCGACGCTGGAGGGGCTGTTACCATGTAGAGGGGTGGGTAGGTCTATTAGAACATCCATAGGCACAGGGGGAATCTGGGATTCAGTAAAAAGTAAAAGTAGGACTGCTACCCTTGTTTCAACAGTTGTATGTCGGTCTGTCTGTATATCGGTGTCTGTATGTCGGTCTGTCTGTCTGTATAACGGCGTCTGTCTGTCGGAAAATGTTTGAAGGCTAATATTATAAGTTAATCTTTTATGAAATTTAACTAAACTTGGTAAACATATAGCATTTGAAAGTCTTAAACATAATTAGCGGGGGGTCGGGGGGAATCAGAAGTATAAATATTGAAGTAAATTTGTTGAATATCTGATAAATAGTTCCAGCAGAACGGAAATATAATATTGATTTTATTCAACCAAAATAATATTAATATAACTTTATCTTACTAATATTTCAGAACTGTAAGATAAAGTGAGTGTTACCTAAAATCCGACATATATATCCCTATTATAACTTTAAGGAATTTAATTCAAAATTGCAATCCCGATCCCGAAAAACGGGATCCCGAGAGTGATAATCCCGGTCCCGATCCCGGAAATCCCGAAAAGTCCGATCCCGTTTAATCACTATTTTACATGACTTTAGGTCAATGTACATTATATGCCTGCCTATTGGAAGGAACCTACCGTAACGTAGTCGTTGGTGCAGCCACCAGTATTACGGGTACCCGTATTGAACGCGTGAACGGTGACACTTATAGCGGAACTCTGTTCGGGCAGCTGAATCGACCAATGGCAATCGACGCCCGTGGGGTACGCGTTGGGAAAGTTGGGCGAATATATGTAGCCGGGATGAGTGGTCAGCAACCCGCCGCAATCTGGATGAATGATAAAAATATATTAATAATAAATAATCTTTATTTAATTCTGGTGTGTAAAGTAGCGCTTTACAGCGCTGATCCGCATGTTGTGTTACAGTGACAAAATTTCAAAATTGAAAATTCTGCAGTTGACTACATACATTCTGCTCGTTGGTGATGCTAGTACCAAATTATTTATAATAATTTGGAATGTTAGTTAAATATCCATGACGACAGAAAAGCAGTTACAAGTTTCCTGTTTAATTTCATTGAAATCAACTCGTTTCGTTCTGTAAAGTGGCTACAGTAGGATACACCGCTATTGTATGTTCAGCTGTAATGAGATATACAGTAGTGTCCCATAGAATTATAATGTATCTACCCGCTGTTTATGTTCAATTGACTTTTATACAGAGATGTGCCTCAGTTTTGGCTGCCACCATTAGAACTTAATGAGAGAAACATTAATTAACCACGCGTAACTAACATACCGTCTACTACCTTATTGGTAACCTTGGTAATCAAACTTACTTTGCTTGTAACTCGCCGAGAATATTCCACCTTGATCGTCGCCATTGGTAACCAGGGTAACACGAAGTGCATTGCCAATGGAATTGATAGAAATAAAACTTATGAAACGACAGAACTTATGTGGGGCGATCTGATTGGTTCCGATTTCTGTGGAATACATCAGCAAGAAGAATTATGTACAACTGAAAATATGACGAATTACAATAAATATGAAATGATTACGCATTTCCGATACTCCGTTATTGCCGTAGTAGTAATGGACGCTCTAACCAGACACAGACAGGTCTACTGAACTCGGCCCCCTTGATAAGGGAAGGACTTCGCAAGACTTATCTGGACTATAAATATTATAAATGTTCTCACCTTCTACCAGTAAATAATCCTGCAGACAGTTGTCTGTTTGGGAAGCTATATATGATGAACGTATCACTAAGGAAACCGTATGGTGGGTTTGATTGGCTATCAAAGTCCAAGTACAGTTCTCGTTGCCAGGATACAAATCCGGAAAGTTCGTGGAAGTTAAGTTTTGTGGTAAATATCCCGCTGTCAAAGTTGAGTTGCAGGGGGCTATGGGAATAAGGTAAGAGTTACTGTATATTCCATAACGGTTGTTAAATTTAATTTATTTGTTACCATGCATTATTCTTTGTAATATAATTGTTTCAATGGTCAAATTAACTTATTAATTAAGTAACCACTATTGGCTTAATCATTTACACAGGAACTGGTGCCATGCCATCTTAGAGAATGAGACAGCACTTTATATGGTAATGCAACACTTTAATGTGAACAACTACTTACCAAAAATAACACAAATATAGTACAACTAATATTACCTGGTTGTCCAGGGACCACAGTGGGTGTCGAGGTTGGTACTTGGGTCCATTTTAATAGAAATCCGGTTTGTTTAATATAACCATCCGTGCTGAAAACAACTCGAACGCGATTACCAGAAGACATATATGGGGCCGGGATTTCATTACCACATAATCTATTTGGTTCCATACCATCCCCATCATCAAACTATATAAAGACAATAAATAGGAAACACAGTAAATAAGATGCTTATAATATGTCGTAATAATTAAACATTAAACTGCCTGACTGTTATATAAATTACCGGTATATATTCCTGTCATGATGGAAGCGGTAGAGGTGAATAACGGGCTCCAACCCCCCCCCCCCACACGCACACATCCAAACTCTTTAAAAAGGCAACCGGACACGCCGGGCACTGCACACCCATACACTCCATGAAATCGATGGCAGCTGCGGCAACCCGGTTGTGATCCACCCTTTTTAAAGTTCACTTATATGTGTGTTTCGTAAACTAATGCACTGCACTCACCGAAAGGTAATCATATCTGCAACGGCGGCTGTCTTCCAATGAAAAACTCAGAAACTCTATACGGATGTTGTAACCCGGGGTAACGGAAATGGTCCAATCAACGTGCAAGTGGTTTTGGTACTCACCAGGGTGTCCAGGGGACGCGAGGTAGCTGGAATTACTATGTATAGTGCCTCCATAAACTGAAAGTAAATTAAAATTATATTAAACATAGAATATAAGAATAGAAACAAGAAGATGAAAGATAATATGTATAAGAAAACACACACTAACCTCCAGACTGTAGGTACAGTAAGTCTACCTTCTACTTCTACGAAGACCAACCTAGTAACATAGCAACCGAAAGGTAGGATACTCGTTCTGAACTCTCATCAACTTACGCCATCTTACGTACCTGTTCTGAACTGTAACCTAAACCCTTGGCTTGTAGTTTGGTGGTCCCAATAGAACCGCAGATTAACATGACCCTCCCGCTCTTTAATCGTGACCTCGTACTCGCGATATTTCATACCATCACCGGGTTGGCACCACTTCACCGCCGGGTTATGGGCGTGAGAAATACGCAAATAACCAAGTCCACAATTCGGTTCTGTGTTGCCCACCGGCATATCCGCATCCCTAATGTAAAGATAAAATAAAGAAATTGTCTTATTGAGATTTCGGAGGTTGAAACATGCGGTGTAATTAAGTTAACCCTTCATCGCTTGCCCCACAGCCAGACATAATCGATTGATATCTTATACGTCAGATACTTATTAAGGGTATTTCACTCATAAAAATATTATGTTCTTTATGTAACCCGGTAGGCCTACTATCTCACTGCTGTATTTACTATTATTAACACAGATACTATCTCAGTACTGTGCTTACTATTATTAACACAGATACTATCTCAGTACTGTGCTTACTATTATTAACACAGATACTATCTCACTGCTGTGTTTACTATTATTAACACAGATACTATCTCAGTACTGTGCTTACTATTATTAACACAGATACTATCTCAGTACTGTGCTTACTATTATTAACACAGATACTATCTCACTGCTGTGTTTACTATTATTAACACAGATACTATCTCAGTACTGTGCTTACTATTATTAACACAGATACTATCTCACTGCTGTGTTTACTATTATTAACACAGATACTATCTCAGTACTGTGCTTACTATTATTAACACAGATACTATCTCACTGCTGTGTTTACTATTATTAACACAGATACTATCTCAGTACTGTGCTTACTATTATTAACACAGATACTATCTCAGTACTGTGCTTACTATTATTAACACAGATACTATCTCACTGCTGTGTTTACTATTATTAACACAGATACTATCTCAGTACTGTGCTTACTATTATTAACACAGATACTATCTCAGTACTGTGCTTACTATTATTAACACAGATACTATCTCACTGCTGTGTTTACTATTATTAACACAGATACTATCTCAGTACTGTGTTTACTATTATTAACACAGATACTATCTCACTGCTGTGTTTACTATTAAAGAGTGGACTACTAGCTCTGCTATTAGCAAACTTCCATGTTCTTCCCTCCCCCTTCCCTGACACCTTACCATCATTTTTCATAATTACTCACTGCATAACTACAGCTTATAGTGTTGGAGTGAATGCAATACAATTTCATTTAATAAAGAAGGATTAATTTGATATATATTGATTGATTGATTGATTGACTTACAGCACATGGAAGATGATAGTAGATCCAGGCGTGCCTTCAAACCTCCACTCACATTCCTCTGTAGTACCGAAATTATCCGGGTAATTTGGCGAGGCTATAAAACCTCTACTGATGTTGTAGCTACCACCGCATGCTGAAACAGAAAGAAAATTAGAAATTAGAAAATTAGAAAAAGCATCCCAGACCCGGCCTATAACCACCACTGGTTGTTTCGATAGCGTAGCAACAACGTAAGTCTACCTGTCTACTGTTAGGCCAGCTGGTATACAGATTAAAATGAAAGTAATTGTTGGTCTAGCAGGTTGTACCGGCTGTACCGATGTAGGCCTACTGTTAGTAGGCCTACATCCTGTATATCTACGGAACTACATATTGTATTTTTCTATTAACGAAAAAATGTTAGTCGGAGCCGAATTATACAGTAACTGACAAGGTTGAAAGACAACACTAACTATAACAGAAATAATATAAAAATTATAAGCTATTTATATAATAAATTGTTATTTAACGAACCTGAATCAGATACGGTGTATCTTAAACTAAATCCGAAAGAATTTCCCGAGCGGTCGAAATGAGGGCCTATGTCAGGCTGATACATGGAATGGCCATATGGACCAGTACGTTGGTAGTGATAGCCACGGGGACTGAGGAGTAGCTGAACTGTTACGGACATACTGGTAGCGGTGTACGGAATAGGCAAGTGTCTACCGTCGCAATACTGTCTGACGAGGGTGCTACTAGTATTCGTTATACCCAGGCCTTCGTAAATGTTCAGAGCAGCGTTAGTACAGCTGGAACCTTCATGGCCAATGTTGATATCGTCCATCATTAGAGTTATCCGTTGAGCTGCAAAGTGGAGTAATAACGGTCATTACTGTGGGGCGAGATTGATGAAATTAAACCAAACTTGGTACGTTAACGTATGCAGTCTCGTGCTGCGCGAAGGCCCCACGAACGTGTTCTAATCTACTGTTAACTAAAGGATTAGCTAGCGAAACAAAGAATAACGGAATAAATAAAACCTAAATATGTTAAAATACAAAAAAATGTTTTTTGAACCATCAAATTATAAAATTCATTATTAATTGGTTTTCTGATTATAATACTGTAGTAAGGTCCTTAAGTTTTCTCTAGGTCCCTGAACAGGCAGTACTCTGTTAATTTACAGGAGCTAATAAACCAACAGGTTGATGCCATCAATGATGCTGACGACAGCAGGCAATCATCCCAGGCATGGAAATCGATCAACTTGCTTGCTGGTCGAAAAAGCCAACCAACCACCAAGGTTAAGGCTGAATCACCAGCTGATCGCCTCAATGGTTGGAAGGCCCACTTTGAAAAGCTCCTCAATAATGACAGGGTATTGCCTGATAACTTTATAGAAGTAAAAGTGTCTGAGTCTGTACTCCCAGATATTCCCATTGGTGATATCTCCATTGCAGAAGTGAAGGCTGCTGCAAAGAGCATTAAGACCAATCGTGCCAGTGGAGTAGATGGTGTTCCCCCTGAGGTCTTTAAAATACCTGAGTGTTTAAAGCTCATCTATCCCATAATAGTAGACAGGTACCGAACAACAAGAGTCCCACAAGAAATGAAAACAAATAAGTTGGTGCCAGTTCCCAAGAAGGGCAACCTAACACTCTATGGTTCTTTTCGGGGAATCTCATTGATCTCGATTGCTGCAAAGCTATACAATAGAATTCTATTAAATCGCATCAGGGATCCAATTGAGAGACTGCTCCGTGGAAATCAGAATGGGTTCCGTAAAGGTCGTGGGACCATGGAGCCCATTTTGGCACTTAGAAGGATAATTGAAGAATTATCAAAAAAGAAAGACAGGCATCTGGCTGTTATCTTTGTTGACTTCTTCAAGGCCTTTGATTCAGTCTCTCGCTCACGTATGTTCAGCATACTTTCATTATATGGGATTCCTGATTGCAGCAATCAGATCAGTATACGATGGTTCAACAACATTTGTGTCTACTGTTGACGGTGACACAGAACCATTTGAAGTATTATGGGGAGTCCTCCAGGGAGATACACTTGCACCATTCTTGTTCATAATTGTTGTTGACTATGTTCTACGCATGTCCTTAGATCATCATAATGATGATGGGGTGATGATAACTCCACCTACTGGCTCCAGAAGTAGAGGAAATTCTGCCAAGTATCTAACTGATCTAGACTTTGCTGATGACTTAGGAGTACTCTCAGAATCACTAGAGGGAGCCCAACGGCTCCTCAGCTCATTAGAACATGCTGCTTCTAGTGTTGGTCTTTTTATTAACTCCAGAAAGACCAAAATTTTGACAGTTAACTTTGAAAGTCCTCAGCAAGTCTCTGATCGGATGAGCATAAGCTCAAAAGATGGTATGCTTGAGCATGTGGATGACTTCTGTTACCTGGGATCATGGATCCGGAAGTCAGGTGAGGACCTTCGAATACGTATGGGCAGCCTTGAATAGGCTTTCCAGGATTTGGAAGTCACCGAAAATTAATCGGAAACTTAAGGTCCGATTATTTAGAGCAGCAGTAGTTCCAGTACTCCTCTATGGGAGTCCATGCTGGGCTCTAACTGCTGAGGACACCAAATCTCTGGATGGCACATTCACAAGAATGCTACGCCGGGTTCATTGTGTCAAGTACAATGCACACATCTCCAACCAGACACTATATAACATTGGAGGTATCTCATTGGTTCCCCCAAGCTTGACACTAGAACAAAATCGCCTCCGCTTTGCAGGACATTGCTTTCGCCGTGAGCACCAGCCAGTGCATATTCTTGTACTTTGGCAGCCTCATGGAGTGAATAAGCATGGTGGACAGCCCATGACTTTCTTGAGCCGCACCTTAAAGGACACTGGCCTTGAAGATGCGGATGATCTAGCAAATATCATGGGTGATAGGGAGTTGTGGCGGTGCAATTTTGTCGATAAGCCGGCACAGCAGTCTTAAAAATGCAGCTGCAATGCAGCATGCCAATCCTAGTACTAGTAGTTAATAACATGAAATATAATAGTACAGAACTAACTTGGGTGTTGGAGCGATAGGTACCATCTACAATCTATCCCTTGTGTGAATCCTATGGGCCGTTCCGGGTATCCAGGTGACCTTATGAAACCGTCCTCAGTCGCGTTAATAAAATACCCACAAACTGGAAAAATATTGTACGGGAATATTTAATAAAATAAATTAAACGATACTTAATTTCTGGAGTCATTCACATATGTTAATAATGGCAGCGTGTTGATACTATAATATATGTTTAACAACATAAAAGGCACAAAAAGACATGAAGTAACAGTTATCGAACACATTAGATCGTACCCACATATCTCTATAAAGAGGCAGTCTGGCTATGATATTCTTATTAATTTATTAATTGTTTTGTTGTTTTGCTATGGAGAGTGTAATCATACCATATGTAAATAATACACCTTCATTCCACCACCAATAAATTATTTATAAAGAATAAATTTATTAAAAATTTATTTGATTTCAGTTGCGATATACTGTAGAGATTTGGTTTACATTGAATAAGTGAACATTACTTAAGTAATTGGCGCTTAACATGTTAAGTCTTCAGTATAACCTGATAAAAATATCTGATAAATGATTAATTACCTGGCGTCGCTGTAACTACAAACCCTGTATCGACCTTATTATCATCATTGGATCGGAAGAGAATTTTAATCGATCGATCGAAAGATATAATCTCGGGAGGTAGTGTAGAACCGCAGTAAATATTCCGGTAGCTGTCCCGGTAAAGAGACCAATAGGAAACCTAATATGAATAATAACAATTGAAACCAAAATAAACTACACTTAAACTATATATCATAGATTCCTTGCAACATTGCGTTGCTACAATATCTTTTATAGAAAATTAACGAGTGTACATTTCTGAAATTAATTTATTTTTATTTAAGTATTAACTTTTAATTATTCCTGTGCTTTCGACCAGAAGACATAGTTTGGTCCCTAATGAGGCAGCACTATTTGGGCACCGTGCCGTAAATGCTGCAGTCTAGCACAATCCTGGCTTTCATCCTTCAGTGGTCGATAAATTGGAACAAAGGCAACTTGGGAAACAGAGTGGAAGGGTTTACTGTGGAAGATCACCCATGGTAGTAAACAGGCATTCCTTTAGGAAACAGAGTGGACGGGTTTACTGTGGAAGATCACCCATGGTAGTAAACAGGCATTCCTTTAGGAAACAGAGTGGAAGGGTTTACTGTGGAAGATCACCCATGGTGGTGAACAGGCATTCCTTTAGGAAACAGAGTGGAAGGGTTTACTGTGGAAGATCACCCATGGTGGTGAACAGGCATTCCTTTAGGAAACAGAGTGGAAGGGTTTACTGTGGAAGATCACCCATGGTAGTAAACAGGCATTCCTTTAGGAAACAGAGTGGAAGGGTTTACTGTGGAAGATCACCCATGGTGGTGAACAGGCATTCCTTTAGGAAACAGAGTGGAAGGGTTTACTGTGGAAGATCACCCATGGTAGTGAGCAGGCATTCCTTTAGAAAACAGAGTGGAAGAGTTTACTGTGGAAGATAATCCATGGTGGTGAACAGGCATTCCTTTAGAAAACAGAGTGGAAGGGCTTACTGTGGAAGATCACCAATGGAGGTGAACAGGCATTCCCTTAGGAAACAGACTGGAAGGGTTTACTGTGGAAGATCACCCATAGTGGTGAACAGGCATTCATTGGGGGCCAGAGTGGAAGGGTTTACTGTGGAAGATCACCCATGGTGGTGAACAGGCATTCCTATAGAAAACAGAGTGGAAGGGTTTACTGTGGAAGATCACCAATGGAGGTGAACAGGCATTCCTTTAGGAAACAGAGTGGAAGGGTTTACTGTGGAAGATCACCCATGGTGGTTAACAGGCATTCCTTTTGGAACCAAAGTGGAAGGGTTTACTGTGGAAGATCACCAATGGAGGTGAACAGGCATTCCTTTAGGAAACAGACTGGAAGGGTTTACTGTGGAAGATCATACATGGTGGTGAACAAGCATTCCTTGGGGGCCAGAGTGGAAGGGTTTACTGTGGAAGATCACCCATAATGGTGAACAGGCATTCATTTAGGAAACAGAGTGGAAGGGTTTACTGTGGAAGATCACCCATGGTGGTGAACAGGCATTCCTTTAGGAAACAGAGTGGAAGGGTTTACTGTGGAAGATCACCCATGGTGGTGAACAGGCATTCCTTATGGAAACAGAGTGGAAGGGTTTACTGTGGAAGATCACCCATGGTGGTGAACAGGCATTCCTTTAGGAAACAGAGTGGAAGAGTTTACTGTGGAAGATCACCCATGGTGGTGAACAGGATTTCCTTATGGAAACAGAGTGGAAGGGTTTACTGTGGAAAATCATCCATGGTGGTGAACAGGCATTCCTTTAGAAAACAGAGTGGAAGGGTTTACTGTGGAAGATCACCAATGGAGGTGAACAGGCATTCCTTTAGGAGACAGACTGGAAGGGTTTACTGTGGAAGATCACCCATAGTGGTGAACAGGCATTCCTTGGGGGCCAGAGTGGAAGGGTTTACTGTGGAAGATCACCCATAGTGGTAAACAGGGATTCCTTTAGGAAGCAGAGTGGAAGGGTTTACTGTGGAAGATCACCCTTAGTGGTGAACAGGCATTCCTTGGGGGCCAGAGTGGAAGGGTTTACTGTGGAAGATCACCACACATAGTGGTGAACAGGCATTCCTTTTGGAAACAGAGTCGAAAGGTTTACTGTGGAAGATCACCTATAGTGGTGAACAGGCATTCCTATAGTGGAGAACAGGCATTCCTTGGGGGCGAGAGTGGAAGGGTTTACTGTGGAAGATCACCAATGGTGGTGAACAGGCATTCCTTGGGGGCCAGAGTGGAAGGGTTTACTGAGGAAGATTACCCATGGTGGCGAACAGGCATTCCCTTAGGAAACAGAGTGGAAGGGTTTACTGTGGAAGATCACCCATAGTGGTGAACAGGCATTCCTTGGGGGCCAGAGTGGAAGGGTTTACTGTGGAAGATCACCCATGGTGGTGAACAGGCATTCCTGGGGGGGGGGGGGGGGGCAGAGTGGAAGGGTTTACTGTGGAAGATCACCCATGGTGGTGAACATGCATTCCTTTAGGAAAATAGTGGTTTACTGTGGAAGATCACCCATGTTTGTGTAAAGACATCCCTTTAGGAAACAGAGTGGAAGGGTTTACTGTAGAAGATCACCCATGGTGGACGGTGGTTAACAGGCATTTCTTGGGGGACAGAGTGGAAGGGTTTACTGTGGAAGATCACCCATGGTGGTAAACATACATTCCTTTAGAAAAAGAGTTGTTTACTGTGGAAGATCACCCATGTTTGTGATCAGGCATTCCTTTAGGAAACTGAGTGGAATGGTTTACTGTAGAAGATCACCCATGGTGGTGAACAGGCATTTCTTTAGTAAAATAGTGGTTTACTGTGGAAGTTCACCCATAGTGGTGAATAGGCATTTTTTGGGGGCAAGAGTGGAAGGGTTTACTGTGGAAGATCACCCATAGTGTTGAACATGCATTCCTTTAGAAAAATAGTGGTTTACTGTGGAAGATCACCCATGTTTGTGAACAGGCATTGCTTTAGGAAACAGAGTGGAAGGGTTTACTGTACAAGATCACCCATGGTGGTGAACATGCATTCCTTGGGGGGCAGAGTGGAAGGGTTTACTGTGGAAGATCACCCATGGTGGTGAGCATGTATTCCTATAGGAAAAGAGTGGTTTACTGTGGAAGATCACCTATGTTTGTGAACAGGCATTCCTTTAGGAAACACTGAGTGGAAGGGTTTACTGTAGAAGATCAACCATGGTGGTTAATAGGCATTTCTTTAGGAAAATAGTGGTTTACTGTGGAAGTTCACCCATAGTGGTGAATAGGCATTCCTTGGGGGCCAGAGTGGAAGGGTTTACTGTGGAAGATCACCAATGGTGGTGAACATGCATTCCTTGAGGAAAATAGAGGTTTAATGTGGAAGATCACCCATAGTGGTGAACAGGCATTCCTTGGTGGCCAGATTGGAAGGGTTTACTGTGGAAGATCACCCATGTTGGTGAACAGGCATTCCTTTAGGAAACAGAGTGGAAGGGTTTACTGGAGAAGATCACCAATGCTGGTGAACAGCTATTCATTGGGAAACAGAGTGAAAGGGTTTACTGTAGAAGATCACCAATGGTGGTGAACAGGCATACCTTGGCCAAACGAGCCTAAATTATACTCCAATTCAATACTAAAAGTTTAAAAATGTTAACTTTTTAAAGCACATATTTAGACGACACAAAGGGGGTTGACTTTGCCCCCCCCCCCCCCCCCCTCCCTTAAATACGCCACGCCACTGCTACTGTATACACGTGCGAATATTTAGGTCAGCTCACCTGCACAAAGTCGTCATCTGGTAAACTCCGATAATAACTAGGTAATTCTCCATCCGAACAATTACCTGGGCCGGCCATTTGAAACTCGCTGAATGTTAACTTGATATGATGTTGGACAGGCGCTACTATACCGTAATAGCAACGTTGATCTTTACTGTATAACCCATTGGGGTCGCGAGGAGAAGTTAGATTTAAAGGACTGGATATAGAGTTATAACCACCGCAGTTCCCTAAAAATAAAAGGAACCTATGCAATCGTACGAAAACGGTGGAAGTATACAAAGGAAAAAGAAGAAGGACATTCTTTTTATTTCTAGATTTCTTTGTATTTTCTAGATAGGGGGGGGGGGGGGGGGGGGGGGGGGGATTTTAACGCAATCAAAATTCATACCACCAGGGGAACAGATTTTACTGTATAATAATATAAACTACCGGTACAGTTATAACTACATTACAGTATAACGTTAATAAAAGAATCAAAACAAGAGCCAAAACAATGTCATGGAAAAACAGCTCTATATAGGCCTACAGCACAAACTACAAATTCCATATTATTTGTCCAACTTTTCACAAGAATTTCTAAGAGGTTTCCACTGACCAAGTTTCCGGATATCTACTACTTCTGCGTTCTGGTAGTGTGAATCCCAGATCTTCACCCTTTGTGGCCGTCCTCATTGCGTAATCCAGCACAATTACAAATAGTAATGGTGCAAATGTGTCACCTTGCAGTACGCCAGCCAGGATTGAGAAAAACTCAGTTTCACCATCTGGTGAGAGTACCTGCGCATCTGTGTCACAATATAGCAATCCAATGCCAGCAACAATTACTTCTGGTATTCCATAAGCTCTTAGGATTTCCAGCATTTTACATCTATGGATGGAGTCGAATGCCTTCTTGAAGTCCACAAAAGTCATGACTGCGGGGAGATTCTTTGACTTAATTCCTTCAACCAGCCTCCGTAGCGCAAGTATCTGATCTATTGTTGATCTATTTGGTCGAAATCCGTTTTGGCTCTTAAGCAGCAGTTGTCTATGTGAGGTCTAATTCTATATCGAAGCATTTGGTGGCCTATTTTGGCAGCTACCACAAGCAGACAGATCCCACGATAGTTTGTTGGTACACCGAGGTCTCATTTCTTAGGGAGAGGCTTTAGTTGACCTTTAGTCCAAATTGGTGGTGGCTTTTCCCCTTTTAACATCCGGTTGCAAACATCCAATAATAGTCTGTTTAGTACTCCTGTTTTCCATACCTCCGCAGGGATTTCATCTAATCCACTCGCTTTATTATTTGACATGCTTTTAATGCTTCTTTGGAGTTCGGCAGGTGTGAAGTCCACTGTTTCTATAGGTAGCGCCATACTGTAGTTCTAATATACTCTGGCGATATACTGTATATTTGCCTGGTGGCTTTAGTCTTTGGTGATGGTGGTACTTCCGGCCGACTTAGATTCTTTCCTGTACTGCATGATTGCTGTGTACCGTGAGTGTAACTATATAATGAAGGACTGTATTATTTTAACCTAATATACACTACTACTGCTGTACCGTTTTATTTGCTTTCCTTGTTTCTTATAACGAAGGACTGTATACCCGGATTGTGCCATAGTTCTTGCGTGGTGGCTGCACGGGAAAACGGATCTCTCCTCAGTTGGCGTTCGAATTCACATAGCGCACACATATCCGGCAATAAACAGCGAAGTTTAATTTACTAATCAAGCAAACTTACCAATGAGTACAGTCAGTCCTGCAGTCAGTGTTCTAAATTCACATGTCGCACACATAGGCCTCTCTGCCTAGCTTACCAGCCTACTGTACCAGTACCGGTATCCGATTATACGGTTAATTTACTCATCCACTTCCAATGATATAGTAGAGTGGTACCGTACAGTACTGCAGTAATGTCACTAAAACCTCCAAAACAGTGGAATCTTACAGAATCAGAATCGATTTCATCTTTTAACAATTGGAAACAGAACTTATTATTCCAACTTTCGACTTCTGATGAATTTACAATATTCCTCGATTCAACATGGACTCCACAAATTGACGATCCGCTCCGCGGGTTTACTGATGACGATGCAGCTGCTAATCCACGTCGTACTGCTGCAAAGAAAGTTATTCTTCTTGAACGCATGCTGGGTTTCATCGCAGCACATGCTCCTAGTACTATCCGTCCAGCCCTTCAAGAAGACAGTATATCTTTGCAGTGGATTTGGCAGCGGATCCGTTTACATTATGGATTCCAACGTTCTGAGTCCAATTTCTTAAACCTTTCAGCGATGAAGCGCGAAGAGGGTGAGCGTTACGAAACTTTTTTTCAGCGAATCCGTGCTCACATTCATGATAATCTTTTGTGTAGGGCATCAGGCTTATTATTTAATGGCAGTATCGTGGCACAGGATGAGCGTATGTCTCCTACACTAGAGCGCTTTGCTGTACTTTATTGGTTGGAGAAAATAGATAATCGCCTTCCTGGCTTTATACAACGTCAATATGCTCATGATTTGCAGAAAATGTCACTCAAAGACATTCAACCCCTTGTGGTCGGCTTGATCGACTCCTTTCTTCTGGAAATGAATACCCAAGCTGATGTTGCTAGTGTTGCAGCTAATGTTTCTCAAATCGATTTTTCGAATACTTCGCAGTTTCGTAATCGTCCTCGTGTTCCTCCTCCCCGATTTACACAACGCTTTGCTTCACGCACCACACCCCGTCGTTCTGATACAGGTCAAAACCGATCTAATAACTCAAAATGTTGCGCATTTTGTAAGGCCTGTTCAAAACCTTACACAGGTCATGACATCGATTCCTGTTGGGCTCTTTCACGTTCTGATCGTTTATCCTTAATGAAAGCTTTCACAGTTGAGACTTCTGAAGGTGATGATCCTGATATTTTTATCTACGATGATGAAGACGATCCTACTCCTGATGCTAAATGTGTCTACTCATCAAGTATCAATCGCATTCAATGTATGATATCTCCTTATTTTTATGCCTTTTTTGGTTGCAAACCCTGTAGGATCACTGTTGATTCGGGTGCAACATCTAGCCTCATATCTCAGGCATTTGCTATATCAGCTGGAATCAAATTTACCAAATCTACACAGAGTGCCCGGCAACTCGACAAATCGCTTATTAAGACCCTTGGTGAGGTACACATATCCCTTTGGCATGGTTGTACTGAGTTGGAACTCGATGCATTGGTCTGTGAATCCATGGATACCGATGTTCTCGGCGGAGTTCCTTTCTGTGTTAGGAATGGAATTGAGGTTCACATGGCCAGTCAGGAAATCATTTTAGCTGGTAGGGCTATCCCATATGGTGATCATTCTTCTCCAAATTCAAGTATAAAGTTTGTTCAAAGTTGTGTCTTGCGAAATCCCACCTCAACTGTACTCTATCCTGGCGATTTTCTTGAGGTTTGCAATAACTCGCTCACTGGTTACCATGGAGAAATTGCATTACAACCTCGCTTTGATTCTCCTCTACATGGTTCATGGCCCGCACCTTATATCACACGTGTGATTGAGAACACAATACGTATACCAAACCATTCTGGATCACCAATTGCTTTAAAAAAATCACAACATATTGCCCAAATACAATCTGTTGTATATGAAAACCACCAATTCACCCTGCCATTCATTGCCTCTATACAACCGAAAGTTGTCCCTGATACTGTTTATTCTTTCTCATCTACAATTTCAATCGACCCCGACAACCAGCTAAGTTCTTCTCAAAAGAAACAGGTTGAGTCTCTTCTTTCTAAATATGACCATATATTCAATCCATCCATCGGTGCCTACAATGACTACAGTGGGCGGATTAGGGCTGATATCAATATGGGTCCAGTATTACCTCCCCCCACTAAAGGTCGCATCCCTTTTTACAATTCATCTAATTTATCTCTCCTTCAAGATGAAGCCGATAAGCTCGAAGCGCTGGGGGTCCTAGTCAAACCAGAGGATGTTGGAATAATTCCTCAATGTGTGTCTCCCAGCTTCCTAGTTAACAAACCCGATGGTGGAAAACGGTTTGTGACAGCATTTAATAATATTACACAATACACAAGGTTGATTCCTTCAACTATCACTAAGTGTGATGATGTCTTACGCCATCTTGCATGCTTTAAGTTTCTAATAAAGAGTGATCTCACAAAGAGTTTTTTCCAGATAAGAGTTGCACCATCTTCAATGCCTTATCTTGGTACAGCCACTCCTTATAAGGGCATTCGCTTATATGCCCGGGCAGCCATGGGAATGCCCGGGTCATCTGAGTGGTTGGACGAACTAATTTCCCGTGTTATTGGAGATCTTCTACAAGCCGGCTTTGTCATTAAATTAGCTGATGATCTTTATACAGGTGGCGACACAATTCATGATCTCTTAATTCATTGGGATCTTCTTCTTGATAAACTCGACCGTAACAATCTTCGACTTTCGGGTCCTAAAACCGTTATAGTGCCAAAGTCCACTACGATATTGGGTTGGATTTGGAAAGGTGGATCAATATCTATTGGTAGTCACAAAATTTCTCCCCTCATTGCTGTTTCACCACCAACTACATGTACAGCTATGAAGTCTTTTCTTGGAGCTGTCCAAGACATCGCACGGTGTATCAAGGGTTATTCTTCATTGTTGTCTCCTCTGGAGGACAGTATTAAAGGTCTCAAAGGACAGGCACATATTTCCTGGACACCTGAATTACATTCTGCCTTTCAGAAAATTCAAAATGCTTTGCGTTCTCCGAATACCATCACAATTCCAACACCAAATGATCGCTTAGCCATTTCAGTCGATGCTGCTTGCTCAATTGAGCACAAAGCTTTAGGTGCAACACTTTTTATAACCCGTGGCACCAGTAAACTGTTGGGTGGCTTTTACAGCTTCAAACTACGCGATCATCATGTCAAGTGGTTGCCTTGTGAAGTTGAGGCCCTGGCAATTGGATCAGCCGTTCATCACTGGAGCCAATTTATTCGTGAAAGTATTCACACAACACAAATCCTGACTGATAATCAACCATGTGTAGACGCTTGGAAGAAACTCTGCCGTGGAGAATTTTCTTCATCTGCCCGTGTATCCACTTTCCTCACTATCTTGAGCTCTCTCAATGTAAGTCTTGTTCATATCAAAGGGTCTGACAATACAATTAGTGATTATCACTCTCGACACCCTGTTTCATGTGGGTACGCAGGATGTCAAGTTTGTAGTTTTGTTTCTGATATTGCTGATTCTGTTATTAGATCCATATCTATTGGAGATGTCCTTCATGGTAAAATTCGTATGCCTTATTATAATAAATCATCATGGCGATCAGCCCAGCAGGCATGTCCCATTCTCAGGAAGGCCTATGGCCATTTGAAAAATGGTTCTCGTCCCAACAAAAAGGATAAAGGTGGTCGGGACTTGAAAGAATATCTCAGGGTAGCAACAATAAATGATTCCACCGATTTAGTTGTTGTCCATCGTCAGGATCCATTCTTAGTTACCCGGGAACTCATTGTTGTTCCCAAAGACATTTCTTGTGGTCTACTAACAGCCATGCATACTCTTTTCCTTCACCCCTCCAAATCACAAACATCTAAGCTTTTCAATCGCTACTTTTATGCAATTGGCTCAGCCAATACTATCAACACCATCAATGATAGTTGTGAGATCTGCAATTCCTTAAAGAAAGTTCCTCGTGAACTATTTGAGGAAACATCCTCTTCCTCCCCAAAGATTGTTGGTCAACGCCTTGCTGCAGATGTTATCTGTCGCAGTAAACAGAAGATTCTTGTTATTAGAGATGTATTGTCGGCTTTCACTGTTGCTGCTGTTATTCCCAGTGAATGTGCTTCCGATCTTCGTGATGCTTTAATCACATGCTCTATTCCAGTTAAATTTAAATCTACTATTGTACGTGTAGATGGTTCCCCTTCCTTAAGATCCCTTGAAAATGACCCCACATTAAACAATCATGGTATTCTCCTGGAGTTTGGTAGAGTGAAAAATATTAATAAAAATCCAATTGCCGAGAAAGCAAATCAGGAATTAGAGGGTGAACTATTGCGATTCGATCCATCTGGTGGTCCGGTATCTACTCTATCACTTGCCCTCGGTGTAGAGTCTCTCAATTCCCGCATACGCCATAATGGTCTTTCGGCCAAAGAAATTTTATTCGGCAGAGACCAGATCTCTGGAGAGCGTTTCTCCTTCGATGATCCCTCTTTAGCATCCAATCTCGATCTCAAAAAGGCCAACAATCATAGTTACAGCGCCAGATCCAAGGCCCGTGGAGCCCCCCCTGCAGAGGCAGCTTCAGTAAAGAAAGGTCATTTAGTTTTCATCAAGTCTGAAGGTTCCAAAACTCATGCTCGAGATCGTTACATAGTGATGGATATTCATCAAGGTCTTGCTACACTCCAAAAGCTCAATGGGAATTCTTTTGGATTTCGCAAATATGAGGTCCCATTAGAAAGGATTTTCAGCGCCAATCAATCTCTAGATTGGGATATTCATCAACAGCTTTCCTCTGAAGATGACGATGAGTCCCCAGATGAAGCTATTCATCCTATATCTGAAAAGTCGAGTCATTCTCCCAAAGATGAACTCCCTGCTATTGCAAATGGTCATCCACCATCCAATCAACCTCCACGTCGGCAATCATGTCGTATGAGACGTCCTCCAGATCGACTTGGTGTGGCTACTGCTGAAGAGGATCGCATTTCACAGGACCTGCCAGATGATACTTTGGATCCCTGGTGTCCAGGTTGGACTCAGGCGAAGTGGCGTGGTGATCAAGATTATGATCTTAAATAAGTTGAAGGACTCAAAGAACAGAAATGAAAGTAAGACTGCGCCATACTGTAGTTCTAATATACTCTGGCGATATACTGTATATTTGCCTGGTGGCTTTAGTCTTTGGTGATGGTGGTACTTCCGGCCGACTTAGATTCTTTCCTGTACTGCATGATTGCTGTGTACCGTGAGTGTAACTATATAATGAAGGACTGTATTATTTTAACCTAATATACACTACTACTGCTGTACCGTTTTATTTGCTTTCCTTGTTTCTTATAACGAAGGACTGTATACCCGGATTGTGCCATAGTTCTTGCGCAATAACCAATATCGATACCAATAACCAATATCAATAACCAATAACCAATATCAATAACCACTAACCAATAACCAATAACCAATATCAATAACCAATAATCAATATCAATAACCAATATCAATAACCAATATCGATACCAATAACTAATATCGATACCAATAACCAATATCGATTCTAATATCAATAACCAATATCGATAACCAATAACCAATATCAATAACCAATAATCAATATCAATAACCAATCTCTATAACCAATATCGATACCAATAACCAATATCCAATAACCAATATCAATAACCAATATCAATAACCAATATCAATAACCAATATCGATACCAATAACCAATATCAATAACCACTAACCAATAATCAATATCAATAACCAATATCAATAACCAATATCGATACCAATAACTAATATCAATAACCAATAATCAATATCAATAACCAAACTCTATAACCAATATCGATACCAATAACCAATATCGATAACCACTAACCAATAATCAATATCAATAACCAATATCAATAACCAATAATCAATATCAATAACCAATCTCTATAACCAATATCGATACCAATAACCAATATCAATAACCAATAATCAATATCAATAACCAATATCAATAACCAATATCGATACCAATAACCAATATCAATAACCACTAACCAATAACCAATAACCAATATCAATAACCAATAATCAATATCAATAACCAATATCAATAACCAATATCGATACCAATAACTAATATCGATACCAATAACCAATATCGATAACCAATAACCAATATCAATAACCATTATCAATAACCAATAATCAATATCAATAACCAATCTCTATAACCAATATCGATACCAATAACCAATATCCAATAACCAATATCAATAACCAATATCAATAACCAATATCAATAACCAATATCGATACCAATAACCAATATCAATAACCACTAACCAATAATCAATATCAATAACCAATATCAATAACCAATATCAATAACCAATATCAATAACCAATATCAATAACCAATATCGATACCAATAACCAATATCAATAACCACTAACCAATAATCAATATCAATAACCAATATCAATAACCAATATCAATAACCAATATCGATACCAATAACCAATATCAATAACCAATAATCAATATCAATAACCAATATCGATACCAATAACCAATATCAATAACCAATATCTATACCAATATCAATAACCAATATCGATACCAATAACCAATATCAATAACCACTAACCAATAATCAATATCAATAACCAATATCGATACCAATAACCAATATCCAATAACCAATATCAATAACCAATATCAATAACCAATATCAATAACCAATATCGATACCAATAACCAATATCAATAACCACTAACCAATAATCAATATCAATAACCAATATCAATAACCAATATCAATAACCAATATCAATAACCAATATCGATACCAATAACCAATATCAATAACCACTAACCAGTAATCAATATCAATAACCAATATCAATAACCAATATCGATACCAATAACCAATATCAATAACCAATAATCAATATCAATAACCAATATCGATACCAATAACCAATATCAATAACCAATATCTATACCAATATCAATAACCTTTTTAATATCGATACCAATATCAATAACCAATATCGATACCAATAACCAATATCAATAACCACTAACCAATAATCAATATCAATAACCAATATCGATATCGATACCAATAACCAATATCAATAACCACTAACCAATAATCAATATCAATATCAATAACCAATATCAATAACCAATATCGCTACCAATAACCAATATCAATAACCAATAACCAATATCAATAACCAATATCGATAACCACTAACCAATACCAATAACCAATATCGATACCAATAACCAATATCAATAACCAATAACCAATATCAATAACCAATATCAATAACCAATATCGATAACCACTAACCAATACCAATAACCAATAACCAATATCAATAACCAATATCAAAAACCAATAATCAATATCAATAACCAATCTCTATAACCAATATCGATACCAATAATCAATATCAATAACCAATATCAATAACCAATATCGATACCAATAACCAATATCAATAACCAATAACCAATAACAATAACCAATACCAATAACCAATATCGATACCAATAACCAATATCGATACCAATAACCAATATCGATATCGATACCAATAACCAATATCAATAACCACTAACCAATAATCAATATCAATAACCAATATCAATAACCAATATCGATACCAATAACCAATATCAATAACCAATATCAATAACCAATATCGATAACCACTAACCAATACCAATAACCAATATCGATACCAATAACCAATATCAATAACCAATAACCAATATCAATAACCAATATCAATAACCAATATCGATAACCACTAACCAATACCAATAACCAATATCAATAACCAATATCAATAACCAATAATCAATATCAATAACCAATCTCTATAACCAATATCGATACCAATAACCAATATCAATAACCAATATCAATAACCAATATCGATACCAATAACCAATATCAATAACCAATAACCAATAACCAATATCAATAACCAATACCAATAACCAATATCGATACCAATAACCAATATCAATAACCAATAACCAATAACCAATATCAATAACCAATAACAATAACCAATATCGATACCAATAACCAATATCAATAACCAATAACCAATAACCAATATCAATAACCAATATCAATAACCAATATCAATAACCAATATCGATACCAATAACTAATATCGATACCAATAACCAATATCGATAACCAATAACCAATATCAATAACTAATAACCAATAACCAATATCAATAACCAATATCAATAACCAATATCAATAACCAATATCGATACCAATAACCAATATCAATAACCAATAACCAATATCAATAACCACTAACCAATAGCCAATAACCAATATCAATAACCAATAATCAATATCAATAACCAATATCAATAACCAATATCGATACCAATAACTAATATCGATACCAATAACCAATATCGATTCTAATATCAATAACCAATATCGATAACCAATAACCAATATCAATAACCAATAATCAATATCAATAACCAATCTCTATAACCAATATCGATACCAATAACCAATATCCAATAACCAATATCAATAACCAATATCAATAACCAATATCAATAACCAATATCGATACCAATAACCAATATCAATAACCACTTACCAATAATCAATATCAATAACCAATATCAATAACCAATATCGATACCAATAACCAATATCGATACCAATAACCAATATCGATATCGATACCAATAACCAATATCAATAACCACTAACCAATAATCAATATCAATAACCAATATCAATAACCAATATCGATACCAATAACCAATATCAATAACCAATAACCAATATCAATAACCAATATCGATAACCACTAACCAATACCAATAACCAATATCAATAACCAATATCAATAACCAATAATCAATATCATAACCAATCTCTATAACCAATATCGATACCAATAACCAATATCAATATCAATAACCAATATCGATACCAATAACCAATATCAATAACCAATAACCAATAACCAATATCAATAACCAATACCAATAACCAATATCGATACCAATAACCAATATCAATAACCAATAACCAATAACCAATATCAATAACCAATCTCTATAACCAATATCGATACCAATAACCAATATCAATAACCAATAACCAATATCGATACCAATAACCAATATCAATAACCAATAACCAATAACCAATATCAATAACCAATATCAATAACCAATATCGATACCAATAACCAATATCAATAACCAATAACCAATAACCAATATCAATAACCAATATCAATAACCAATATCAATAACCAATATCGATACCAATAACCAATATCAATAACCACTAACCAATAATCAATATCAATAACCAATATCAATAACCAATATCGATACCAATAACTAATATCAATAACCAATAATCAATATCAATAACCAATCTCTATAACCAATATCGATACCAATAACCAATATCAATAACCAATAACCAATATCAATAACCAATATCAATAACCAATATCAATAACCAATATCGATACCAATAACCAATATCAATAACCACTAACCAATAATCAATATCAATAACCAATATCAATAACCAATATCGATACCAATAACTAATATCAATAACCAATAATCAATATCAATAACCAATCTCTATAACCAATATCGATACCAATAACCAATATCAATAACCAATATCAATATCAATAACCAATATCGATTCTAATATCAATAACCAATATCGATACCAATAACCAATATCAATAACCAATATCTATACCAATATCAATAACCTTTTTAATATCGATACCAGTATCAATAACCAATATCAATAACCAATATCAATAACCAATAATCAATATCAATAACCAATATCAATAACCAATATCGATACCAATAACTAATATCAATAACCAATAATCAATATCAATAACCAATCTCTATAACCAATATCGATACCAATAACCAAAATCAATAACCAATAATCAATAACCAATATCAATAACCAATATCAATAACCAATATCGATACCAATAACCAATATAAATAACCAATAATCAATATCAATAACCAATATAAATAACCAATATCGATACCAATAACCAATATAAATAACCAATATCGATACCAATAATCAATATCAATAACCAATATAAATAACCAATATCAATAACCAATAACCAATATTAATAACCAATATCAATAACCAATATCGATACCAATAACCAATATCAATAACCACTAACCAATATCAATAACCAATTACAATAACCAATATCGATGCCAATATCACTAATCAATGTCGATATCAATTTACCGATACCGATACCAGTATCATTTCACAAGCATTTACATAATAATACCATGGCATTTAGCCGCAATGCATAGGCCTATAACAAATACTTACCATACGTACCCCTGCCCCCTTTGATCCATTGTATCAACTATGTTATTATAACTATAATTTCAAATAAGGTTATTCTTCATCGTTTTAATTAGTACTTGGTATGAAAAGAAAGATAAAATTACGCTAATTCTAATGAACTTAAAATCAGCCAATTTCATCCATGTCAACCGAAGTTACAGGCCGCCAAAGTTTTCATTATTTTCCCAATACACTAGTGGTCTCTACGCCGCGCTCAGTCATTACCTCTATGCCACGAAGATCTCTGATTCGTTCAAACGCTACCATTACTTCTATGGCCATACCTTTAAAATGCAAAATAAACATAGAAAACTACATTCTCCAGAGTAGCTAAAAAAAAAAATTTCTATGCAAAATTCAATCTAGTTCCCGAATCTGTCACTTTCGCGCAATGAAACCTTCAACTTTTCGAAATAATGTACAGGCAAAAATTCTGTGAATCAGCCGAACCATTATTCCCGTTCACTTAATGTTAAATCTACAATGGTTTCTGCTATTTTACCTTTGCCTCCAGAGAAACAGCGAATCAGAAGCTTTGTTGACGTTCCAACCAATTTATCTTGCTAAACACGGCTTTTTCACAAAAAATATCGTGTTTTAAGCTAGTTTTTATGAAAAAACTCCTATAATACTATCAAAAATTACATTCAAAATATATACATCTTATTGAATGCAACATGGCGAGTCTCGTGGTATATTTACTTTTTCACGAGATACTTAAATAAGCCCATACCAACGTCATATTCATCGTTCTATTGGTTCTACCTATGTGTCAACCGATCACAAAGCTCGGTATACCTACTGCCTCGCTGCACCCAAGACTACCTCCCATAAGCAACAGTTAATCTGCAGTGAGGATCGAACCTCTATCCTAGTATATCCCAAACCTCAGAAAATAATTACTTACATGTTACGTAGAGATTCAAATGCTTTGTAATAATAACTATTGTAAAATAATGTGTAATTATAGTGTGTTAATAAACAGTGTAATGAATTATTATTAAAAGTATTACTATTATATTATTTATTAGGTTTATTATTAATAATATTATTAAATACCGTCGGACCCAGTAACAGAACCCCAAATTTCACGGAAAGACAAACACTTTATACATTTTTTAGACATACACTATTGTTTTGGTTAGAATAACGCGCCTCTGTTATTGGAAAGTAGATTAAAAAGTCTATAAGACAATCACCAAACTTACTTCATAAGAAAAATTACAAATCCAAATGATATATTGGCTTTCTATCCACCTAAACTGATAGTGAATGTGGCCGTACGGAGTTACGTAATCACAACGCGTTCTGGTCGTAATGCCATTTTATATAAAATCACATTAACGAATAACTTCCCTAAAGAGTTATAAAGAGTTTTTTACATATTAATAATTCTGAATAACGTAGCTTTCTAATAAGCTATCAAACATAAATTTTCGCTTAATAGAACGAAAGGTACACATGTTTTTATACACAACAATATGAATATTGTTCTTCAAATTATTATTTTACAATTTAACACAAATAAATCAACTGGGATATGGAGACGGCCAACCGATGAGGCCCTTGAATTTCCCGATGTCAATGAATCTCTATGGGCCGGTTCATTGTGTTAGTAGGAGAGCAGCTATGGAGAGAATTCATCTTCGGAATGAAAATAAACCTGGTTGAGTTGGACCGCACAGTTGAATTAATTACATTCTAGTTCACTACATATACTTATATTTTGCATTGTGTTCTGGATTGCTTCTTTTAATAAAACTATTTAAAGTTGATAAGTTATTGCAGTTTCTAAGTGATAAATATTAAAATCAGTTCAACATTCAACTATATCAGTTAATACAATATTAGTATTAGTATTTGTTTGTACTAATAAACGATCTATATGTAAACTTATAGTTATTATTTTTATTTTTAGGACAGACTCCGACATTATTGAAGAAGCTCTACACAATGCAGCTACTACCGCACACAGACACACTGCCAAGGGATGAGTTTCTACTCTATTGTTATGATCTTGGAACCGCAACGGAAACTACTAAACTGTCTGGGATTTTAATAAAACTGTTAAAGAGAATCGAATGACAATTATTATTAGTGCTGCTTAATTAATTGCTGATGTAACTGCGTATTTACCTGAACTGATATTATGTTATATAACTGTATGTTTAATATATTTTGTTTATATCAGTTGTTGACATTACCAATAATTAATTATTAATTCTTATATAACAAATTTTTCAACTAAATTTTCAATTCATGTCAAATACGTTATGTTTAAACCCCAATATCTCCATAAGAACAAAATATTTGTAAAAACGGTTACTGTATTTGGAATCTGCGGTTAATTTAACACTAGAAGAAGTATTACAAGTCAAATTTTCTCTAAGTGTTGCAGGAAAATATACCTTAAATCTCGTAAAATTTCAAAAAACCGTTGTGTTTGAACTACAAATCATATTTGTAAACTGTTTCTATATTATTTTGAATCTGCAGTTAATTTCACAGTAGAAAAGTATCATGCCAATAATCTATACCAATAATCAATATCAATAACCAATATCGATACCAATAACTAATATCAATAACCAATAATCAATATCAATAACCAATCTCTATAACCAATATCGATACCAATAACCAATATCGATACCAATAACCAATATCAATAACCAATATCGATACCAATAACCAATATCAATAACCAATATCAATAACCAACATCAATAACCAATATCAATAACCAATATCGAATACCAATAACCAATATCAATAACCAATATCAATAACCAATATCAATAACCAATACCAATAACCAATATCGATACCAATAACCAATATCAATAACCAATAACCAATCTCTATAACCAATATCGATACCAATAACTAATATCAATAACCAATAATCAATATCAATAACCAATCTCTATAACCAATATCGATACCAATAACCAATATCGATACCAATAACCAATATCAATAACCAATATCGATACCAATAACCAATATCAATAACCAATAACCAATATCAATAACCAACATCAATAACCAATATCAATAACCAATATCGAATACCAATAACCAATATCAATAACCAATATCAATAACCAATATCAATAACCAATATCGATACCAATAACCAATATC
>JAUCBJ010002146.1:0-49411 GCA_032718475.1 Nemertoderma westbladi | reverse complement strand
TAAACACTAGAAACAAGGGATTCCTGCAACACAAGTAGAGTAAACACTAGAAACAAGGGATTCCTGCAACACAAGTAGAGTAAACACTAGAAACAAGGGATTCCTGCAACACAAGTAGAGTAAACACTAGAAACACGGGATTCATGCAACACAAGTAGAGTAAACACTAGAAACAAGGGATTCCTGCAACACAAGTAGAGTAAACACTAGAAACAAGGGATTCCTGCAACACAAGTAGAGTAAACACTAGAAACAAGGGATTCCTGCAACACAAGTAGAGTAAACACTAGAAACAAGGGATTCCTGCAACACAAGTAGAGTAAACACTAGAAACAAGGGATTCCTGCAACACAAGTAGAGTAAACACTAGAAACAAGGGATTCCTGCAACACAAGTAGAGTAAACACTAGAAACAAGGGATTCCTGGAACACAAGTAGAGTAAACACTAGAAACAAGGGATTCCTGCAACACAAGTAGAGTAAACACTAGAAACAAGGGATTCCTGCAACACAAGTAGAGTAAACACTAGAAACAAGGGATTCCTGCAACACAAGTAGAGTAAACACTAGAAACAAGGGATTCCTGCAACACAAGTAGAGTAAACACTAGAAACAAGGGATTCCTGCAACACAAGTAGAGTAAACACTAGAAACAAGGGATTCCTGCAACACAAGTAGAGTAAACACTAGAAACAAGGGATTCCTGGAACACAAGTAGATTAAACACTAGAAACAAGGGATTCCTGCAACACAAGTAGAGTAAACACTAGAAACAAGGGATTCCTGCAACACAAGTAGAGTAAACACTAGAAACAAGGGATTCCTGGAACACAAGTAGAGTAAACACTAGAAACAAGGGATTCCTGCAACACAAGTAGAGTAAACACTAGAAACAAGGGATTCCTGCAACACAAGTAGAGTAAACACTAGAAACAAGGGATTCCTGCAACACAAGTAGAGTAAACACTAGAAACAAGGGATTCCTGCAACACAAGTAGAGTAAACACTAGAAACAAGGGATTCCTGCAACACAAGTAGAGTAAACACTAGAAACAAGGGATTCCTGCAACACAAGTAGAGTAAACACTAGAAACAAGGGATTCCTGGAACACAAGTAGAGTAAACACTAGAAACAAGGGATTCCTGCAACACAAGTAGAGTAAACACTAGAAACAAGGGATTCCTGCAACACAAGTAGAGTAAACACTAGAAACAAGGGATTCCTGCAACACAAGTAGAGTAAACACTAGAAACAAGGGATTCCTGCAACACAAGTAGAGTAAACACTAGAAACAAGGGATTCCTGCAACACAAGTAGAGTAAACACTAGAAACAAGGGATTCCTGCAACACAAGTAGAGTAAACACTAGAAACAAGGGATTCCTGCAACACAAGTAGAGTAAACACTAGAAACAAGGGATTCCTGCTTAGATGCGTTTAGGTGGTTCGTTGTCTTGTCTCTTGTGGTCGTAACTACGGATGAAATGTACTTTTCCGGAAATTTCCTTGGAAAATTTCAGGAAAACTCACATCCCCTTATTTAATTTAAACATGGAAATTAGAAATTTAAAGCTTCAAAGTTCCTGTTTATACAGTATCAGTATAAAAACATAAAGTACAGTATCAGTATAAAAACATCTGATCAAAAAATGCAAGAATCCAAAGTGAAAAAATATAAAAAGAAATATAATTTCATAAGCTACAAAAATATTTACTGTTTTTACACTAACTTTTTGTTTTTGTTTTTGATATATATTGGGAAAAATAAGTGGCAAAATTCAAAATTGCCATCAGGCTTGGTTTCAGTTAAGTTCCGGTTCGGCTCCTCTATAGTTCGGTCGATCCCTATAATTGTGGTATCGTGGTGGGGGGCCCCCTGAGGTCGGGGGCCCACTGAGGTCGGGGACCCCCGGAGGTCGGGGGCCCCCTGAGGTCGGGGGCCCCTGAGGTCGGGGGCCCCCTGTGGTGGGGGGCCCCCTGAGGTCGGGGGCCCCCTGCGGTGGGGGGCCCCCTGAGGTCGGGGGTACCCTGAGGTCGGGGACCCCCGGAGGTCGGGGGCCCCTGAGGTCGGGGGCCCCCGGAGGTCGGGGGCCCCCTGCGGTGGGGGGCCCCCTGAGGTCGGGGGCCCCCTGCGGTGGGGGGCCCCCTGAGGTCGGGGGTCCCCTGAGGTCGGGGACCCCCGGAGGTCGGGGGCCCCCTGAGGTCGGGGGCCCCCTGAGGTCGGGGGCCCCCTGAGGTCGGGGGCCCCCTGCGGTGGGGGGCCCCCTGAGGTCGGGGGCCCCCTGCGGTGGGGGGCCCCCTGAGGTCGGGGGCCCCCTGAGGTCGGGGGCCCCCGGAGGTCGGGGGCCCCCTGCGGTGGGGGGCCCCCTGAGGTCGGGGGTCCCCTGAGGTCGGGGGCCCCTTGAGGTTGGGGGCCCCCTGAGGTCGGGGTGCCTGGGGCCTCGGCCTCTCCGGCCCCCCACTAAATACGGCCCTGTGTAAGCATATAGGTGTTGGTATATATTTAGGTAAATAAGTTTTATATCATTAGGTTAATATCAATCAATATTAATTCCGTATTGAATTCATTGTAAAGCGGCTGCACAACTAATCCAATTGTTATGAAACAGTGGACTTTAGACTTTATTAGTTAACTTCTTACTAATACAGTACAGTGAACACGAGCCTTGCTATCCAACAACCAATTAGCCATTCAATGCAACGGATATTTGTTATTAATTTGTGTTCATTTGGAAATATGTATTACATTATTCACATTCAATAAATACATTAAAGCTGCGTACGCAGTGATCTAAATCTTTTGCGATTTGTTTAAACAAATCATTTTATATACCTATTTGCCATACCGGTCCAGTTTACAGTACGTCACGTACTGCAAACCGTTGATTACTGTACGTGAACTCTGTTTAATTTTATACCCTTAAATATTTACTCATTTTTTACTCGACTATCTGACTAAAGAATAACGACATCATTATTCGTGTCATAGATTTTGTCTGACAGATTTTAATGTGTCATTTATTTTTCACGGCAGCTGAAGATAAAGCAATATGCGTTCATTTTTTGTAGACGTGTAGATTTATTGGTTTATATAGTAATAGGGAATATCTACAGAGACATAATGGATAGTGATATAATATGGAAAGAGCCGCCGACGCAAAGTCTAAGTACATCAACAACGGCGGACGGGAACACAAGCGAGAATAGTAAATTCCTACGGTTCCAGATGCAAGATGAGATATTAGCAGAACGGCCGAAAGGGAAAACCAAACGGCTCTGCGACAAACGTGTTTACGTCCACCCGTATTGGGTTATCAGTACCATTATACTCCTACTAACATTCCTTAGTCTATCTGTTTACTTTTTTATAGAAACTTTGTACGAATGTGATATTATAGGTGACGAACTAAACGAGACTTACTTTGGGCCGTGGACCCAATTACGGTTGCCAAGAGTTACAGTGACTGACTACCACATACATTTACAAATTGAGAAACTTGATCAACACGATTCCTATTTTATCGGCAATACCAGTGTTATATTCTACCAGGAGGTTGAGCTTAATTACATCGCTATAAACAGTAAAAATTTGAACGTATCTGAGGTATTCTTAAATCCCGCCCATTGGCAGTCCCAAATAAGTTTACCATCCGTTCTCGAGTTTAGAATTTCTCCACCACAGGAACTCCTATACATCTTCCTCGACGACTACCTTAGCGCTTTCACCTACTATAACCTCACAGTCAACTACAACGCTACGCTAAATAACACGTTAGACGGTCTTTACAAAGGTATGAGTATATTAATTATTGTTGATTAAGTCATCATCATCATTTCACCACATCATAAACGTTAATTATCTTATATAAGTTAGCTGTCATTATCTAATTGTTATCTTTTTTATGTTATCTGTATGACTTATCCAAGATATGCAAGCTACTACTACTACTATCGGCATGCTGCATTGCAGCTGTATATCATTATATATTAAGAATGCTGTGCCGGCTTGTCAACAAAATCTCGACGCCACAACTCCCTATCACCCATGACATTTGCTAGATCATAAGGCCAGTGTCCTTTAAGATGCGTCTCAATAAAGTCATGGGCTGTCCACCATGCTTATTCACTCCATGAGGCTGCCACAGTACAAGATTATGCACTGGCTGGTCCTCACGGCGAAAGCAATGTCCTGCAAAGCGGTGACGGTTCCGTTCACGTGTCAAGCTAGGGGAGACTAATGGAACACTTCCAATGTGTTATATAGTCTGATTAGAAATGTGTTCATTGTACTTGACCCAGTGAAGCCGACTTAGCAATCTTGTAAATGTGCCATCCAGAGATTTGGTGTCATCAGCAGTTAGAGCCCAGCATGGACACCCATATAATAGTACTTTACTACTGCTGCCCTCAATAATCGAACCTTGAGGTTCCGTTTGATTCTATGAAACTTCTAAATCCAGGACAGAATATTCATTGCTGCCCATGCCTTCGTATGTCCTGGCCATTTACAGCTTTGCAGCAATTGAGACTAACTTATCTAAGATATCTATGTTCTGTTTCTATGTTATCTGTTATTTCTTATCTAAATATCTAGTAGTTCCCAACAAACCTGGAAAAATAAAAAGAAATTGATGTTGATAAGTTATTTTGAAAATTACCCCAAATAATTGTTTATTATAATTTATATTTCCAAGATTGGCTCTTATCATTGGATTTAACTTAAATTTTGTTTCAGGTAGTTTCATATCGGAATCAGATGAGCGTATTTTCTACGCCGTTACCCAATTAATGCCTACGAGTGCTCGTCAGGTATTCCCTTGCTTCGACGAACCAGAATACAAAGCCGTGTTTAACATATCCGTCACACACGATGCTGAATATACTGCGTATAGCAATGCCGAGGTTAGACCGATTATACTGAGTACACCAATGATTAAAGAGATGACTGGTGAGATACGAACGACGAACGTACATTGTATCCTATCACTGATAGGATCAGGCTGGGGGAAACTTGTTTCTCTATAAAAAACAAAACTTCCACCTTGGAGTAGTGGTTGTAGACGTGTACAAAACGACAAGAGTCCCACAAGAAATGAAAACAAATAAGTTGGTGCCAGTTACCAAGAAGGGCAACCTAACACTCTATGGTTCTTTTCGGGGAATCTCATTGATCTCGATTGCTGCAAAGCTATACAATAGGATTCTATTAAATCGCATCAGGGATCCCATTGAGAGACTGCTCCGTGGAAATCAGAATGGGTTCCTTAAAGGTCGCGAGACCATGGAGCCCATTTTGGCACTTAGAAAGAGAATTGAAGAGTTATCAAAAAAGAAAGACAGGCATCTGGCTGTTATCTTTGTTGACTTCTTCAAGGCCATTGATTCAGTCTCTCGCTCACGAATGTTCAGCATACTTTCATTATATGGAATCCTGCCAAACTGATCTAGACTTAACGCATGACTTAGGTGTACTCCCAGAATCACTAGATGGAGCCCAACGGCTCCTCAGCTCATCGGAACAGGTTGCTTCTAGTGCTGGTCTTTTTGTTAACTCTAAAAAAGACCAAAATTTTTACTATTAACTTTGAAAGTCCTCAGCAAGTCTTTGACCGGATGAGCATAAGCTCAAAGGATGGTATGCTTGAGCATCTGGACGACTTCTGTTAACTAGGATCATGGATCCGGCAGTCAGGTGCGACCTTCGAATTCGTAAGGGAAAGCCATGGGCAGCCTTGAATAGGCTTTCCAGGATTTGGAAGTCACCTAGAATTAATCGGAAACTTAAGGTCCGATTATTTAGAGCAGCAGTAGTTCCAGTACTCCTCTATGGGAGTCCATGCTGGGCTCTAGCTGCTGAGGACAGCAGGACACCAAATCTCTGGATGGCACATTCACTAGAATGCTACGCCGGGTTCATTGTGTCAAGTACAATGTCAACCATACACTATATAACATTGGAGGTGTCTCATTGGTTCTCCCAAACTTGGCAATAGAACAAAGCCACCTTCGCTTTGCAGGACATTGCTTTCGCCGTGAGGACCAGCCAGTGCATAATCTTGTACTTTTGCAGCCTCATGGAGTGAATAAGCATGGTGGACAGCCCATGACTTTCTTGAGACGCATCTTAAATGAAATTGGCCTTGAAGATGTGGATAATCTAGCAAATGTCATGGGTGATAGGTGGTTGTGGCGGCGCAATTTTGTCGACAAGCCGGCACAGCATTATATATGTAATAAACGCATAGGCTTAAATATGTAAGCACGCTTAATATATATGTAATATATATAATGCAGCTGCAATGCAAAATGCCGATCGTAGTAGTAGTAGTACGCGTTGGAACTTGGTATTCTCTGTTTTCATTTCGGCACGAATGCTTTAAAGGGACTAGACAGGTCGCACCTCAGCCTTGTATCCTAACATGATGGCTAAATGAGTACTGGTGGTTCCTGTGGGGAGTTTAGTACTGGGGGGACCGCACTGGGGATAAAGTAGTCAGTCTTTGTGTGTTTAATCCATGCCCAAATGGCCGAAGAAAACTTTACTTTACTTTGTAAGAGACTAAGAGACATGAAAGACTTCTCCCTACCCATAAGGATGAGTGAGAGAGAATACTGGACAATAATTAATTAGCCAGTAATAATTAGCATCAAGTCTGGCGTAAAACTACTACTGCTATAATGGGCCTGCTGCATTGGATATGCACAATGAGATGCTGTAATGGCTCAACAAAAACATTTTGTCACCACCATGCAATCCACAATTGGCAAGCCCAATGCAGCGTGCATTATGAATGCTGTGCCGGATTGTCAAAAAATTGCGCCGCCACAACTCCCTATCACACATGATATTTGCTAGATCATCCGCATCTTCAAGGCCAGTGTCCTTAAGGAGGCGTCTCACGAAAGTCATGGGCTGTGCGCCATGGGGCTGCCAAAGCACAAGATTGTGCACGGGCTGGCGCACGGGATGCAAACCATGTCCTGCAAAGCGGAGGCGATTTTGTTCTAGTGTCAAGCTTGGAGGAACCAATGAGACACCTCCCATGTTATACAGTGTCTGGTTGGAGATGTGCGCATTGTACTTGACACAGTGAACCCGACATAGCATTCTTGCGAATGTCCCATCCAGAGTTAGTGCAGTTAGAGCCCAGCATGGACTCCCATAGAGGAGTACTGGAACTCGAAAGTGCGACCCGAAAGCTCCTCTTTCGATAGCTGCTACCGGAAGGTAGGGGTGGGCGCTACTCATATCTGCTACTCGAAGGTAGGGGTGGGAGCTACTCCTATCTGCTACCCGAAGGTAGGGGTGGGCGCTACTCCTATCTGCTACCAGAAGGTAGGGGTGGGCGCTATTCCTAGCTGCTACCAGAAGGTAGGGGTGGGAGCTATTCCTAGCTGCTACCAGAAGGTAGGGGTGGGCGCTACTCCTATCTGCTACCAGAAGGTAGGAGTGGGCGCTATTCCTAGCTGCTACCAGAAGGTAGGGGTGGGCGCTATTCCTAGCTGCTACCAGATGTTAGGGGTGGGCGCTATTCCTAGCTGCTACCAGAAGGTAGGGGTGGGCGCTATTCCTAGCTGCTACCAGAAGGTAGGGGTGGGCGCTACACCTATCTGCTACCCGAGGGTAGGGGTGGACGCTACTCCTATCTGCATACCCTAGGGTAGGGGTGAACGCTACTCCTATCTGCTACCCGAAGGTAGGGGTGGGCGCTACTCCTATCTGCTACCCGAAGGTAGGGGTGGGCGCTATTCCTAGCTGCTACCACAAGGTAGGGGTGGGCGCTACTCCTATCTGCTACCAGAGGGTAGGGGTGGGCGCTATTCCTAGCTGCTACCAGAAGGTAGGGGTGGGCGCTATTCCTTGCTGCTACCAGAAGGTAGGGGTGGGCGCTATTCCTAGCTGCTACCAGAAGAAGGTAGGGGTGGGCGCTATTCCTAGCTGCTGCCAGAAGGCAAGGGTGGGCGCTATCCCTAGCTGCTACCAGAAGGTAGGGGTGGGCGCTATCCCTAGCTGCTACCGGAAGGTAGGGGTGGGCGCTACTCCTTTCTGCTACCAGAAGGTAGGGGTGGGCGCTACTCCTATCTGCTACCAGAAGGTAGGGGTGGGCGCTATTCCTAGCTGCTACCAGAAGGTAAGGGTGGGCGCTATTCCTAGCTGCTACCAGAAGGTAGGGGTGGGCGCTATTCCTAGCTGCTACCAGAAGGTAGGGGTGGGCGCTATTCCTTGCTGCTACCAGAAGGTAGGGGTGGGCGCTATTCCTAGCTGCTACCAGAAGAAGGTAGGGGTGGGCGCTATTCCTAGCTGCTGCCAGAAGGCAAGGGTGGGCGCTATCCCTAGCTGCTACCAGAAGGTAGGGGTGGGCGCTATCCCTAGCTGCTACCGGAAGGTAGGGGTGGGCGCTACTCCTTTCTGCTACCAGAAGGTAGGGGTGGGCGCTACTCCTATCTGCTACCAGAAGGTAGGGGTGGGCGCTATTCCTAGCTGCTACCAGAAGGTAAGGGTGGGCGCTATTCCTAGCTGCTACCAGAAGGTAGGGGTGGGCGCTATTCCTAGCTGCTACCAGAAGGTAGGGGTGGGCGCTATTCCTAGCTGCTACCAGAAGGTAGGGGTGGGCGCTATTCCTAGCTGCTACCAGAAGGTAGGGGAGGGCGCTATTCCTAGCTGCTACCAGAAGGTAGGGGTGGGCGCTATTCCTAGCTGCTACCAGAAGGTAGGGGTGGGCGCTATTCCTAGCTGCTACCAGAAGGTAGGGGTGGGCGCTATTCCTTTCTGCTACCAGAAGGTAGGGGTGGGCGCTACTCCTATCTGCTACCAGAAGGTAGGGGTGGGCGCTATTCCCTCATGGGACGGAACCTCCAACCAATAGATTGCTGGACCGGCGCTCAGCTAACTGAGTTACGCAGTCAAATAACAGAAGTGGATACCGGTACTGAATCCTCATATTATTGTAAAGAATAATATTTGTAATTATTTAAATATTTAAAATAAACATTTGGTTTATAGAAGTTGCAGACCGTTTCGATGCCTTCCGGGAAAGCTCGAAGTTGGTTCGATCAGACGGAAAAAATGTCGACATATTTGATGGGAATTTACGTGGCTAAAGGGGTGACGTCACTGCATTCTATTACACGAACTGATGGTAAACCGCTGAGAGTTGTGTCAGATCCAAGGTGAGAATCACTCAGAGTAACTTTATCGTAGTTAAGTATAATGGCATTGAGGGACAACTGTAGGTTAGCTATCTATGGAGTAAGTTAAACCCTTCAATTTACAAAATTCGGATTTCACTTTTTCGAGTTAATTTCTGCTGCCCGCCCCGCCTCATTTATAGTCATTAAATATTTAAATAAACATTAAAATAACAAACTTTTTATTTTAGAACAACTGCTAACTTGCAATTTGTCCTCCGGTGTGGGGCCACGTTGATGCCGTATTACGAGGATTACTTCGGGCTCACCTATCCTTTACCCAAGCTAGACGTGGTCGTTCTAACTGATTTCGCGCCCCTGGGAATGGAGAATTGGGGTCTAATAACACTGGCTGACCGCGCCGTAGTATACAATGATTCAGTACACACGGATAGAGTCAAGTAAGAATTGGTAATGATTCTGTACAGGTTGGTGGGGGTGTTTGTGAGGTGGAGGTGGGGTTGTATGTGTGGTGGGGGTTGGTGGGTGTGTGTGGGGGTGTTTGTGAGGTGGAGGTGGGGTTGTATGTGTGGTGGGGGTTGGTGGGTGTGTGTGGGGGTGTTTGTGAGGTGGAGGTGGGGTTGTATGTGTGGTGGGGGTTGGTGGGTGTGTGTGGGGGTGTTTGTGAGGTGGAGGTGGGGTTGTATGTGTGGTGGGGGTTGGTGGGTGTGTGTGGGGGTGTTTGTGAGGTGGAAACATATAAATATATAGAAATAGAAATAGAATCTATATAGATTCAAAAATAGATATCAAAACGATATAGAAATATAAATAGTTATATTTATTGTGTGTATATCCTGTAATATATTTATTGTGTGTATTTCCTGTAATATATTTATTGTGTGTATATCCTGTAATATATTTATTGTGTGTATATCCTGTAATATATTTATTGTGTGTATATCCTGTAATATATTTATTGTGTGTATATCCTGTAATATATTTATTGTGTGTATATCCTGTAATATATTTATTGTGTGTATATCCTGTAATATATTTATTGTGTGTATATCCTGTAATATATTTACTCCATTTATTGTGTGTATATCCTGTAATATATTTACTCCATTTATTGTGTGTATATCCTGTAATATATTTACTCCATTTATTGTGTGTATATCCTGTAATATATTTACTCCAAATTATACGAATTTTGTGTTATAATATTCAGAGGAGATGAGCAGAGAAATATTTTGGAAGAAAAGTCATAATTATTCAGATAATGTTTATTTAAGTAATTAGGCCTAAATATAATAATGCCAGGCAGAATGTCTGGTATACGTCACCTGGGCCGGATAAATTATATAGGTTATACTGTAGCTAGTAAGTAGAGATATAGAACTTCAATACCAACACCATCAGCAATGACAGAAAAAGGTTACCGTTTAAACATTAAATTTCAAGAAAGAACAACATATATACAAGGAATTCACCAAAAAAATATACTTAAAAGTCAAATATTTATAAAACTATTAAAAAATCTAAACATACTATAGAGTAAAATATATCCTCTGGTATATTTATATTTCCTTCGGAACAATTCCTGAATCTTAAAACGTTCTACAGTATGTGATTTACTCAAAACTTATGCGGGAACTTTGTAATATTCTTTACCCACAACATAAATTAAATTGAATTCAAATCGCGCATTACTTTTAAACCTAATTTGTGTAAGATGAGTCGTTTGAGTAAGACGGTCAAACATTTTTTCATTGGTATATAAAAATGAGTATCGTTCATTGAATAATTCATTCAATGTTTGAAATTGTTAGTTTTATTTCCTGGGGTTGGTAAACTTTTATATGTTACAGTAGGTGATCCCCCGGATCGAATAACTACGTGTCATCCTTACAGATAATAAGGAATATCAGTTAGGAACAAACAGGACGTAGTCAATAATAAATTCCTTGCTAACCCATTCTTACAGTACATACCGGTACAGTATGAATTGACTCTGTTTTTATCACCGTCTAGGCGCCAGGTGGCACTCATAATGGGACACGAGCTGTCCCATCAATGGTACGGTAACCTGGTTACAATGCAGTGGTGGGACGAGGTCTGGCTGAATGAAGGCTTCGCTACGTACATGCACGCTAAAGGAATAGACCATATGGGTGAGTCTGCAGTATTATTAGTATCTTACTAAATGTGCAAATACTGTGTATTGGCTCAATGTTGATAAATTTAAGAGTTATTTATATCTTTATCGGTTATATTTATCCATAGCGTCAACTATTGTAGTTGAAGATTTACAACCTAAAATCGAATGGCTGGGGGTTTATACATTGGTTTATGACGCCCTGGAAACTATGGCAACAGATTCGTTAGAGTCATCCAAACCTGTAGTAAGAAGTGTCACTGAAACAGCAGAACTACCTAGTTTCTTTGATCCAATCATATACAAGAAAGGCAGCGGGATGATATACATGTTGAGGACAATGATGGGAGATAGAAACTTCAAAGCAGCAGTTAGAAATTATGTAAAGGTATGATATACGGTAGAGTATATAACACATCTACTGTAGGGTCTAAGTAGATCATACAATATGCACAACTATTAGCTTTTAGTAGGTCTAAGTATATTTATTTTTTATTTGTTTATTTAATTTTTTTTTTGAGAAGTAATACACCCCATCCCCAATTAAGAGTTTGCTAAAAATATATATAAAAAGAAAAATACTAAGAAAATAATAACATTGCGTGGTTTAGTTGTGCCATCGATGCGACGCCAGTTCAGAAAATGATATTTGTCCTCGGCGGTTTCCCAGACAATAGAAACAGACACAGGCAGCATCGGTTCGCTGTGGATCCCAGACAATAGAAACCGACACAGGCAGCATCGGTTCGCTGTGGATCCCAGACAATAGAAATAGACACAGGCAGCATCGGTTCGCTCTGGATCCCAGACAATAGAAACAGACACAGGCAGCATCGGTTCGCTGTGGATCCCAGACAATAGAAACAGACACAGGCAGCATCGGTTCGCTCTGGATCCCAGACAATAGAAACAGACACAGGCAGCATCGGTTCGCTGTGGATCCCAGACAATAGAAACAGACACAGGCAGCATCGGTTCGCTGTGGATCCCAGACAATAGAAACAGACACAGGCAGCATCGGTTCGCTGTGGATCCCAGACAATTAGAAACAGACACAGGCAGCATCGGTGCGCTGTGGATCCCAGACAATAGAAACCGACACAGGCAGCATCGGTTCGCTGTGGATCCCAGACAATAGAAACAGACACAGGCAGCATCGGTTCGCTGTGGATCCCAGACAATAGAAACAGACACAGGCAGCATCGGTTCGCTGTGGATCCCAGACAATAGAAACAGACACAGGCAGCATCGGTTCGCTGTTGATCCCAGACAATAGAAACAGACACAGGCAGCATCGGTTCGCTGTGGATCCCAGACAATAGAAACAGACACAGGCAGCATCGGTTCGCTGTGGATCCCAGACAATAGAAACAGACACAGACAGCATCGGTTCGCTGTGGATCCCAGACAATAGAAACAGACACAGGCAGCATCGGTTCGCTGTGGATCCCAGACAATAGAAACAGACACAGGCAGCATCGGTGCGCTGTGGATCCCAGACAATAGAAACAGACACAGGCAGCATCGGTTCGCTGTGGATCCCAGACAATAGAAACAGACACAGGCAGCATCGGTTCGCTGTGGATCCCAGACAATAGAAACAGACACAGGCAGCATCGGTTCGCTGTTGATCCCAGACAATAGAAACAGACACAGGCAGCATCGGATCGCTGTGGATCCCAGACAATAGAAACAGACACAGCAGCATCGGTTCGCTCTGGATCCCAGACAATAGAAACAGACACAGGCAGCATCGGTTCGCTGTTGATCCCAGACAATAGAAACATACACAGGCAGCATCGGTTCGCTGTGGATCCCAGACAATAGAAACCGACACAGGCAGCATCGGTTCGCTGTGGATCCCAGACAATAGAAACAGACACAGGCAGCATCGGTTCGCTGTGGATCCCAGACAATAGAAACAGACACAGGCAGCATCGGTTCGCTGTGGATCCCAGACAATAGAAACAGACACAGGCAGCATCGGTTCGCTGTGGATCCCAGACAATAGAAACAGACACAGGCAGCATCGGTTCGCTGTGGATCCCAGACAATAGAAACAGACACAGGCAGCATCGGCACGCTGTGGATCCCAGACAATAGAAACAGACACAGGCAGCATCGGTTCGCTGTGGATTATTGAAGATTCTTTTTTACGAAAAGAGATTTGATTTTATCGAGTCCCTTTAGTTTATTTAATTGAGATAATGTAGATAAAGTCCAATCTCTGAGAAACCGTATGTGGCCAACCGGATGATTTTCATACGAAATATTCATCGAGTACAAACTGAAAGTTGTTTAGGTTCTGCAAGCAGCCAATGATTGCGAAGGATTGGCGTTTAGTAAACGAGAGAGAAGGTTGGTTGCATGGTTGGTTATCCCTTAATTACTCGTGGATTCATTACAGAGTTATCCTTATATAGCATCCAGGTTTCCTACACTTAGAGCGCTTTGATTTTTAACAGGGTTTTTTGTTTTTTTATACCATTCGAGTATCTAGACCTCTTGTCTACTGGTAGGTGATGAAGATCGACATGTGAATATCTGTTAAATAATTAATAAATTCGGTCGGGTAAAATATATTGGTAATCCAATACACTTTGTTTTGCAGCTGAACGAATACGAAAGCACAAAGAGCTCGGGGTTGTGGCGAGCCATGGAGGTGGAGATAGCGAATGCGACGATGGCTCCCTTCCCAGCTCCATTGGATACCATGATGAGATTGTGGGCTACCCAGAGTGGATATCCGGTGCTAAATGTAACCAGATTGAGTGACGGGTAAGTTTGCTAGTTCCTTTGTGAGACATACAGAAAGCTTAGTGGATCAACCTCAGTCACAATTCTGAGCTGTACTGACATTTCTAATGAGGTAGTATACCGGTACAAGAGTTAGTATGCGTCAACAATACGACACAATCAACTGTCGCCCGCTCTTAGCGTTAATGGAAAGAAGGAGGTTATAGCGGCAGGTTGTTCTAACCTTGTTCATAGTAACGGTTGTTGGTAGTTGTTGTCGGCTGTCTGTTGTAGCCGTAGCGTTTACACAGCCTTTTAGTTGTAGTCACGAACCCCCACCACTACTGTTGTTGTTCATAAAGTAGTATAATGTTTCAGACATCATGTTATGATCACCCAGTCGCAGTTTGTTTATCTCAACTCGACCTCGACTAAGACTTGGTATATTCCTGTATTCTGGACGGCCCAGCGACACAATGAGTTTAATTGTAGTGAGAGCAACACGACCTGGTTGTCTGCAGACCAGCCCAGTATGAAGCTGTTTATTGGTAATAACATACCGTTGAATCATTGGTTGATCTTTAACATTGGGAGAACTGCTCTATACAGGTTAGTTGAATATTAGCTAATTATATAATTACAGTAGATGATTTGATTTTGAGATAGGACCCCCAAATCCATATCAAGGTTCGTGATAAATGTTTCGAGAAATACATTCATTTCTAATTCTGATTTTGTTATTTTTCTTAAACAGGGTAAATTACGACCAAAGTAGCTGGTCCATTATCACTCAGAACTTCGATTCGTTCCCATCTATGGAGCAGGCTGGCTTACTCTCAGACGCGTTCAACCTAGCTAAAGGTAATCCGCGAATTCACGATATTTAATTAAACCACTGGGGAAAAAAAGTGGCCATTTTTTTGTAAAAAATAAAGTTTCTCAAAACTCAACATATGATATATATTCTGAAAGCTGAGAGTCCGTAGAATTCAATGCGAATATTGGCCGACCTTAAATATGATCTGTAAAAAAAAAATACTGCTTGTCCATTCTTGTCCACTGCCTGTAACCATTATTTTAATAGGATAATTGGTTACAAGCGTGGGACACTTCCTTGCCTGTATCCTTCCATGTAAATGTAATGAGAGCCTGGTTACAAGGCGGTTACAGATGGGGGGACGTTTTATGGTACGACTGACAAGGCCAAACACCCATTATAAATCAATTATATATTTTGTTATAAATATTTAGTTATTTTGTTAATTAAATATATATTATACATCAATTGAAGGCATTTTTAAGGACGATTTCAGAACTGTAATTGTTTTACCGAGGTACCAATTATATGCGATTCTATCAGCTTTAACGTTGGTTACAGGAGGGGACAGTTTATGGTTTTCCCTCCCGATCTGAGGCTCTTCAAACCCACATATCTTCAAAAGTTTTCGATAAATTTATATAATTGTTTTTGTGTGTTACAGCTGAGTAATTACAGATTCTTAAAAAAAATTGCCAAGGTGTGCCTGTAACCACAATTGCCGTTATTAAATTTTTGCCATTGGGGACATTTTTAGTGGTGTACTAGAAAACAAAATGTTCCAGGATCTCCTATATGCTAACAATACATCTACAGACTATGATGTTTCTTAAAATTTATAGTCTCATTTGGTATATATAACATATTAACTTTTATTGACTATCAGATAGAAACTTGAGCTCCTTATTTAACTGCTCATAATCATTTTTTTTTGTCAAAACATCACGTTTTCCGTGGTTTTTGACGATATCAAGCAAAATTTATGTAACATTTTATTTCATGAGATTTCATTCAGTAGAAATGAAATTACATCTTGTTCTATCTTTTTTGTATGTTTTGGTCACTTTTGTATATATTGAACCCACTGCAATATAAGGAACAGTAGGTCATCAATATTTTTAACGAAATTATGCCGTTCGTGGGAAATATATTAAAATAAATACAACAATAAAACTAAAACATAATTATTATATATAATAAAACAATTTTTTTTTGAAATTTATTTACTGAAGACGTCCGTGAGGATAAAATGGCCATATAAATAGAAACTGTCTCTTCTTAACCGTGGCATTAGAACCTTTTACAGTCATTATCTATAGTTATTAATATTTTTAATGTTTTGAAGTTTAGCGAATCTTGTTTATCGAATCCACGATGAGGTCGGTTGCTGCTATGCGGGTCACATACCCAACGAGTTGCGGGTGAATGGGCGACTGCGGAAAGGAGTAAATAATGTATTTTGTTCCGCTTTATTTTACACAAGAACTTTGCGTTTATATTTTTTTAATCTTTTTGAAATTATCTAGGGGGGCAACTGAATATCGGAACGGCTATCGAACTATCTAGGAAGGTTGAAAGCTTACAGTCAGACAATGATGATGAAGGGTTACTGGTATGGAAGGTGGCGCGCACAGAATGGGATTACATACACCGAGTACTTACCGGTACTAGACTCTCCGCTAGATGGAATGCGTTCGCACAGAGTTTAGTAACCAATGGATTCACTGAGAATGGGTTTAATGTAAGTTCTACAGATTGGTTTGTTTGGTTTAATGTAAGTTCTACAGATTGGTATGTTTGGTTTAATGTAAGTTCTACAGATTGGTACGTTTGGTTTAATGTAAGTTCTACAGATTGGTATGTTTGGTTTAATGTAAGTTCTACAGATTGGTTTGTTTGGTTTAATGTAAGTTTTACAGATGGTATGTTTGGTTTAATGTAAGTTCTACAGATTGGTACGTTTGGTTTAATGTAAGTTCTACAGATTGGTTTGTTTGGTTTAATGTAAGTTCTACAGATTGGTATGTTTGGTTTAATGTAAGTTCTACAGATTGGTACGTTTGGTTTAATGTAAGTTCTACAGATTGGTATGTTTGGTTTAATGTAAGTTCTACAGATTGGTTTGTTTGGTTTAATGTAAGTTTTACAGATGGTATGTTTGGTTTAATGTAAGTTCTACAGATTGGTATGTTTGGTTTAATGTAAGTTCTACAGATTGGTTTGTTTGGTTTAATGTAAGTTCTACAGATTGGTATGTTTGGTTTAATGTAAGTTCTACAGATTGGTATGTTTGGTTTAATGTAAGCTCTACAGATTGGTTTGTTTGGTTTTAATGTAAGTTCTACAGATTGGTATGTTTGGTTTAATGTAAGTTTTACAGATTGGTTTGTTTGGTTTAATGTAAGTTCTACAGATTGGTATGTTTGATTTTAATGTAAGTTCTACAGATTGGTATGTTTGGTTTAATGTAAGTTCTACAGATTGGTATGTTTGGTTTAATGTAAGTTCTACAGATTGGTTTGTTTGGTTTTAATGTAAGTTCTACAGATTGGTATGTTTGGTTTAATGTAAGTTTTACAGATTGGTTTGTTTGGTTTAATGTAAGTTCTACAGATTGGTATGTTTGGTTTAATGTAAGTTCTACAGATTGGTATGTTTGGTTTAATGTAAGTTTTACAGATTGGTTTGTTTGGTTTAATGTAAGTTCTACAGATTGGTATGTTTGGTTTAATGTAAGTTCTACAGATTGGTATGTTTGGTTTAATGTAAGTTCTACAGATTGGTAGTATGTTTGGTTTAATGTAAGTTCTACAGATTGGTTTGTTTGGTTTTAATGTAAGTTCTAGAGATTGGTATGTTTGGTTTAATGTAAGTTCTACAGATTGGTATGTTTGGTTTAATGTAAGTTTTACAGATTGGTTTGTTTGGTTTAATGTAAGTTCTACAGATTGGTATGTTTGGTTTAATGTAAGTTCTACAGATTGGTATGTTTGGTTTAATGTAAGTTCTACAGATTGGTAGTATGTTTGGTTTAATGTAAGTTCTACAGATTGGTTTGTTTGGTTTTAATGTAAGTTCTACAGATTGGTATGTTTGGTTTAATGTAAGTTTTACAGATTGGTTTGTTTGGTTTAATGTAAGTTCTACAGATTGGTATGTTTGGTTTAATGTAAGTTCTACAGATTGGTATGTTTGGTTTAATGTAAGTTTTACAGATTGGTTTGTTTGGTTTAATGTAAGTTCTACAGATTGGTATGTTTGGTTTAATGTAAGTTCTACAGATTGGTATGTTTGGTTTAATGTAAGTTCTACAGATTGGTATGTTTGGTTTAATGTAAGTTCTACAGATTGGTATGTTTGGTTTAATGTAAGTTCTACAGATTGGTATGTTTGGTTTAATGTAAGTTCTACAGATTGGTATGTTTGGTTTAATGTAAGTTGCTACAGATTGGTATGTTTGGTTTAATGTAAGTTCTACAGATTGGTATGTTTGGTTTAATGTAAGTTCTACAGATTGGTATGTTTGGTTTAATGTAAGTTTTACAGATTGGTTTGTTTGGTTTAATGTAAGTTCTACAGATTGGTATGTTTGGTTTAATGTAAGTTCTACAGATTGGTATGTTTGGTTTAATGTAAGTTTTACAGATTGGTTTGTTTGGTTTAATGTAAGTTCTACAGATTGGTATGTTTGGATTTAATGTAAGTTCTACAGATTGGTATGTTTGGTTTAATGTAAGTTCTACAGATTGGTATGTTTGGTTTAATGTAAGTTCTACAGATTGGTATGTTTGGTTTTAATGTAAGTTCTACAGATTGGTATGTTTGGTTTAATGTAAGTTCTACAGATTGGTATGTTTGGTTTAATGTAAGTTCTACAGATTGGTTTGTTTGGTTCTAATGTAAGTTTTACAGATTGGTATGTTTGGTTTAATGTAAGTTCTACAGATTGGTATGTTTGGTTTAATGTAAGTTCTACAGATTGGTTTGTTTGGTTTTAATGTAAGTTCTACAGATTGGTATGTTTGGTTTAATGTAGGTTCTACAGATTGGTTTGTTTGGTTCTATAAGTTTTACAGATTGGTATGTTTGGTTTAATGTAAGTTCTACAGATTGGTCTGTTTGGTTTTAATGTAAGTTTTACACGATCTGGAAGTTTTTTAGTCCATGAGCATATGTAAGCGGATTCAATTCCCTGCACTACCCAGTGGAAAATGGGGATAGTGGCTTTTAACAATTATAGTTGGGAAGGTGACATTACAAATATAATGTCACCTAATAACCTACTTAGGCAATCAACCACGAGCCGAGTTGAGAGGCCATAAGCCATCTCAAGGGGACAAAGGGGCTAGCGGCAAGGGATGGTGGCAACAGGGAGTGCCAAAGTAGAGATTTATAGGTTAGCCAATGATGGGACAGGAAACCATGTGATTGAAGCGCATCCAGGCCACTTAGAGCATTAGGAATAACCAATGTGTTAGTAATATAACCGTTTTATTTATTGCTTATGATTCAGTTGGTATGTGTAGAGTTGTGGGACCGGAACGGTTTTTAACCGTCGTCATTACCGTGCTATTATATTCTGATTGTGCTATTATTACATTCTGACATTACGAACAACTGCCACCAAAACTCGGTTATTCAAACGGCCTTCGGCCTTCTAGATTCAGACATCAGCCTTTCAGCAGCCTACGGACGCGGCGACGCGTATAACCCAAACAACACACCGGTCGGGATCCAGACTGCCAACTTAAGGATCCCGTCACAGCATAATATAATACATTTAACATTAATAAAACGCATCATATCATTTTACAGGAACGCAACAGATATATAGAGGAAGAGTTACAAGATGTGTTTGTGAACATGGCTTGTCAGTACGAACAATCCTACTGCATTGAACATTGTACTAACCAACACGATAAATTCCTTCAAGGTCAACCTGTCAATAACTTTAGGTGAGTCTAGTGGGTGGGATGGATGGGTGGGGGGTAGGGGGGGGGGGGGGGGGGTGGGTGAGGTTCTCAAGAAAACTTAAAACTGAAAATTAACAGACACTAACACTGACGACACTTAAAATTAGGCCATAAATAATTTTTAACGCATCAACCGACAACCTCGGTAAATGTCAGTATAATTTCATGATTAATGTTTTCTTTAGAAAAGTAATTCTTTGCTACGGCACAAAGTGGTCAAAGATACATGACGCATGGGAAAGGTTGCTCCAACTATATCTCAACGCAGATGACCCTCAAGACAAAGCCGATATGTTATACGGCCTGTCTTGCACTGAAAACCCCTGGAATATTATTAGGTTAGGTTATTATTAAAAAACAATATTGCTTCAATTATGCAATATCACATTAAAATATTAACCATGTTTCACGAACGGAGGTAGTTAGTGAGTATAAGTAAAGACACGAGAATCAGATCACCGTAAGATACATAACAATATAACAGGTATGTGTATGAAGAGGCACAGTTTTATTTAAAAATTGTTACAAACCGACACTCTAATGGTTGGATAACAACTGCATATGAAACTTGTTTGTGAAAGAAGGAGTCAATTTGGTTTGATTTCTTTAAACTTTTTATGTAAATGGAAAGCGCGGATACTTTTCTATTTTATTTAATTTAACTTGTGAATAATAAATATTTATTAACTAAAAACTCTATAATTTAATGTTTTAGGTTATTAGAGTTGTCATTAAACTCATCTGTAATTCTACCATCGCACATGGATTACATCTTACCGTTAGCAGACACCCCAACAGGGGCCGTTATGTTCTGGAACTTCCTAACACTCCATTGGGATATATTAATAGAGAATCTATCGGAATTCCATATGATAAAGCGACTCAGAGTTATAACGCAGAGCTTCACAAGTGACACAGAGTACATCCAGGTGAGTCGCCATGAAAGCGCCAATATAACGCAGAGCTTCACAAGTGACACAGAGTACATCCAGGTGAGTCGCCATGAAAGCGCCAATATAACGCAGAGCTTCACAAGTGACACAGAGTACATCCAGGTGAGTCGCCATGAAAGCGCCAATATAACGCAGAGCTTCACAAGTGACACAGAGTACATCCAGGTGAGTCGCCATGAAAGCGCCAATATAACGCAGAGCTTCACAAGTGACACAGAGTACATCCAGGTGAGTCGCCATGAAAGCGCCAATATAACGCAGAGCTTCACAAGTGACACAGAGTACATCCAGGTGAGTCGCCATGAAAGCGCCAATATAACGCAGAGCTTCACAAGTGACACAGAGTACATCCAGGTGAGTCGCCATGAAAGCGCCAATATAACGCAGAGCTTCACAAGTGACACAGAGTACATCCAGGTGAGTCGCCATGAAAGCGCCAATATAACGCAGAGCTTCACAAGTGACACAGAGTACATCCAGGTGAGTCGCCATGAGAGCGCCAATATAACGCAGAGCTTCACAAGTGACACAGAGTACATCCAGGTGAGTCGCCATGAGAGCGCCAATAAACAGAGTTATAACGCAGAGCTTCACAAGTGACACAGAGTACATCCAGGTGAGTCGCCATGAGAGCGCCAATATAACGCAGAGCTTCACAAGTGACACAGAGTACATCCAGGTGAGTCGCCATGAAAGCGCTAATAAACAGAGTTATAACGCAGAGCTTCACAAGTGACACAGAGTACATCCAGGTGAGTCGCCATGAGAGCGCCAATATAACGCAGAGCTTCACAAGTGACACAGAGTACATCCAGGTGAGTCGCCATGAAAGCGCCAATATAACGCAGAGCTTCACAAGTGACACAGAGTACATCCAGGTGAGTCGCCATGAAAGCGCCAATATAACGCAGAGCTTCACAAGTGACACAGAGTACATCCAGGTGAGTCGCCATGAAAGCGCCAATATAACGCAGAGCTTCACAAGTGACACAGAGTACATCCAGGTGAGTCGCCATGAGAGCGCCAATATAACGCAGAGCTTCACAAGTGACACAGAGTACATCCAGGTGAGTCGCCATGAAAGCGCCAATATAACGCAGAGCTTCACAAGTGACACAGAGTACATCCAGGTGAGTCGCCATGAAAGCGCCAATATAACGCAGAGCTTCACAAGTGACACAGAGTACATCCAGGTGAGTCGCCATGAGAGCGCCAATATAACGCAGAGCTTCACAAGTGACACAGAGTACATCCAGGTGAGTCGCCATGAAAGCGCCAATATAACGCAGAGCTTCACAAGTGACACAGAGTACATCCAGGTGAGTCGCCATGAGAGCGCCAATATAACGCAGAGCTTCACAAGTGACACAGAGTACATCCAGGTGAGTCGCCATGAAAGCGCCAATATAACGCAGAGCTTCACAAGTGACACAGAGTACATCCAGGTGAGTCGCCATGAAAGCGCCAATAAACATTTATGATAAGTCCAGTAGCATACCGCCTACCGAATCCTAGTTACGAAATACCTTACTGTAGAATCCAGCAGTGTACACGGGTTCGTACAGTACCTGACAAGAAGTCCCAGTCCAGGGTGTCTAAATAAACAGATACTAAGTACACAAACTACTACTGGCAAGGAAAGGAGCCTGATGTCTCTTCTAATACTTGGGTGAATCAAATGCCCGTGCTAACGAGACAAACAGGATGCCCGGCCTCTAACCGGTGAGGCAGATGTACAGTCTACAGATACAGACCAAACTCACGGGAAAACAATCCTCGCGTAGCGAATCCTACTACTACTACTAGGTCGAGCGAACTCGGACAGTGGAAATGAGATCCTTCCAGGCTTCCCGATTCTCCATAGTTGTCGCAATTTCGTTTCTCCCAAGTTCAGTATCCCTTTCAAGTTGATCTATATATGTTATGGCCGGTCGTCCACGACTACGCTTTCCATGAGTTGGTTGCCAGAAAAGTAGATCTGGTATGACCTCGTCTTTATTTCGCCAGCGGTGCCCACTGAATCTTAATCTGCGTTCACGGAGGGTGGTTGATACAGGTGGTATTGTACCATAAAGCTCGGCGTTTGTCATGTGTTGTCTCCAGCTGATGTTTAGGGCTGCCCTTAGTAGTCTTGTGTAGCAACCATCAATTCGTTGTTCAAGTGATTTAGTCAGTGTCCAGGTCTCACCCCCATATAAAAATACACTTTCCACTGTGGCTCGAAAGAACTTAGTCTTCAGGTGCCTGGAGAGATCTGATTTCCAGATGGTATCCATTTTTGATAGAGCTACCCTAGCCTTTGCTTTCCTAACTTCTATGTCCTTTTTGCTACTCTCTATCCATGATCCAAGGTACTGGAAGTCATCGACCTTCCTTAGTTGATTATTATCACTGGTTGTCAAGTTTCCATCAACATTAAAGGTCATGAATTCGGTCTTTGTAGCATTTATATGCAATCCAACCTCCTTAGCAGCCCTCTCCACTTTATTTAGTAGAAGCTGTGCATCTGCTAGGGTATTAGAGAGCAGGGCGATGTCATCCGCAAAGTCGGTGTCTGTGACTGTAGTTGCCGGATATCTACTACTTCTGCGTTCTTGAAGTGTGAATCCCAGGTCTTCACCCTTTGTGGCCGTCCTCATTGCGTAATCCAGCACAATTACAAATAGTAATGGTGCTAATGTGTCACCTTGCAGTACGCCAGCCAGGATTGAGAAAAACTCAGTTTCAGCATCTGGTGAGAGTACCTGCGCTTCTGTGTCACAATATAACAATACAATGCCAGCAACAATTACTTCTGGTATTCCATAAGCTCTTAGGATTTCAAGCATTTTACCTCTATGGATGGAGTCGAATGCCTTCTTGAAGTCCACAAAAGTCATGACAGCGGGGAGATTCTTTGACTTAATTCCTTCAATCAGTCTCCGTAGTGCAAGTATCTGAGCTATTGTTGATCTACTTGGTCGAAATCCGTTTTGGCTCTTACGCAGTAGTTTCTCTATGTGAGGCCTAATCCTATATAGAATCATTTTATTGTATATTTTGGCAGCTACCACAAGCAGACAGATCCCACGATAGTTTGTTGGTATGCCGAGGTCTCCTTTCTTGGGGAGAGGCTTTAGTTGACCTTTAGTCCAAATTGGTGGTGGCTTTTCCCCTTTTAACATCCGGTTGCAAACATTCAATAATGGTCTGTTTAGCACTCCGGTTTTCCATACCTCCGCTGGGATTTCATCTAATCCACTCGCTTTATTATTGGACATGCTTTTAATGCTTCTTTGGAGTTCGGCAGGTGTGAAGTCCCCTGTTTCTATAGGTAGTGTCTTGTCATATATTTTCCTTGTAGGTCTCACCTCGATGTTTGGTGGTTGCCCAAGCAAATTGCTGAAGTGATTTTTCCACTTCCCAACACGTTCTTTAGGACTATCGGCTTTGAGGCGCCCCTTTGCACAACTTTTCCGACCAGATACCTCATTTACAGTTTGCCAGGTTTAAGTCTTGATTGTTGCTGTATGTGAGCAGTTGTAATTGCTTCAGTTTTATCCTGTATGTACTTTTCCTGGCTGATGTTGTAGGCCAATTTAAGATCGTCCTTAGCTTTCTCAACCTTGTTAATGTTTTCGGTTGTTGGTTGTTTGGTTTTAACTTTGTAGGCTATCTTAAGATCTTCTCTCTTACAAGTAACCTCAGAGTTTTGCCATGGTACATATTGTTTTCGTTTGGGTTTCTGGGGGATATGCCTCTTAGCTGATTCCTTGTGGGCTGTTATTATATTCTGGTATATTGAATTGGTGGATTGGTCTTCATCCATTGACTGAAGTGCTTCAAAGCGGTTTTGAACTTCTACTGTATAAGCATCCTTTACAGCATTGTCAGTTCTGAGTTTTTCCCAGTCATATTTGATTTGCTTGCTTGTCCTGGGTTTGCTGGTTCTCAAACTGAGTCTGATCTCTGCAGTCACAATTCTGTGGTCCGAACCAATTAGGTTGAACGAGCTGTATGCCTCGCAGTTGATCATGCTGTTTCTCCACTTTTTGTTTATAAGGATGTAATCCAGTTGTGCTTTGGTTCCATTAGGGTATTGAAAGGTCCATAGCTTCCCCTTACTCTTTTCGAATGAGTTGTTTGTTGGTATCAATTCACATTCTTCCATTAGGTCTAAAAGTAAGTACCCATTTCTGTTAGAACTGGTGTTATAGGTGTAACCCTTGATGTCTTCTGGGCCAATTTGGGCATTCAGGTCACCAGCAATGACTTTAACATTGTGTTTCGGAATGTCCTTTATAAGTCCAGTCAGTTCTTCATAAAACTTGACTGCTTGTTCTGGCTCTGAGGCATTGGTTGGACTGTAGCAACATATAACTGTTGCCTTGGGATTCCCATCAAATGTTGCGATCATAACCCTGGAATTTATAGATTCGATGTTGTTTAGGGTCTTAAGTGCAAATGGGCTTAGCAAAATTCCTACTCCACCAATTTATGCATTGGCTGAGTTACTGAGCTTGTTACTAACGTCCATCCATTTCCAATGTCATTGTACTTCATGGCAGTGTCTTCATGACAAATCCGATGTTCTTGGATGCAGATGATGTCGATGTTATATTCCATTGCCAGAGCGACCTTGCGGTAAACTTGCCGCGGTGTGATTTAGATGGGTATAATACGAGCTAGCGGGTCAACAATACTAGCGTAAGAACAATACTGCCCACAGGAAAAGGCAGTCAAAAGGGTGCCTGAGTAAAAAAAATAACAAATATCTCTACAAATAATAATAACCTATCAATAAATCAGTAGATCTCAAGACGCGTGTGTGTGTGTGTGTGTTACGATAAAATAATTTTGGTGTACCGCTGTTGTACTAGGTTTTGGTGATTTTATCAAAATAACAATACCGGGCGCTAGCTACTCGAATAAACTAGTCGCACGTTGTAGGCGCAATACTTACAAACTGACGTCAAAAGGGCACTCTCCTCCTTTATTCACAACTCAGCCGGGCAATTACGGTGTTAGTAACTACACCCGCGATCGGCACTAATACCAGATTCTGATTGTGAGCTAAGGTGTTATATTGGTGAATAGGTGTTAATTTACTACCATACGTCTAGCTGATCTGGTATGTAATTTTATTCTAGAATTTTGTTACCCCGTAAATACCTATCAGTACGTGGCAAGGGCGCGGTAGATTGTTAGTAAACCTCCCTCAGCCAAAATGAGTGCTGGTAGCAGAAAGCTGCCTCTTGCCTGATCAAATACTTTGGACTCAAACAGGTCAGTCAAACTGCAGGGCCTACAGAGCTAACCGGTACTGTACCGCTAGTACGGCCAATCACCAAATTATAGAGCGTGCTATTCGCACCTGAGTGTACTTGCGCGTACTGACGAACAGCAACAGCTCGTACCTGTAAGAGGTACAGGTTGACCCGGGTTTTTTCCTGTCTGAATCTGAGGTATTTGGTCCTAAATTTTACGGCGTCCCAGGACGGCGTCACGCTTCACCCTGATCTAATGAACTTACGGCGGGCAAAGGCGTCTTACCTCCTCTGATGTGGGCGTGTTCAGGCAATCGGGCATGCTTCCAAATGGGCGTGGGCGAAGATAGTATGGGCACCTTTATGCGTCATGGATATCCCTTCCCCTTGCGTTGCTGTGGCCTAAAGGTTTAGGCATCCATTCCCCGAAGCGTTTGGCTGTTCAAGATAGATACGCTAAAAGCTACATGTTCTTAGTTTGCAGTATATCTTAACTTAAATGGCAAAGATTTATCGAATTTTAAACTAAACTTTTACAAATTAAAGATAACCAAGCGAATAAGACTGAAGTAACAATAAGTGAAGTGAAGGAGTGTGTAACAGTAATAAGGTGATAACCGAAGGGCAAACGGCGCCTTATATAGGAAATCCTAAGCATGGAATCCACTAGAACATTCTACCACATTCTATGAGCTCGCATTGGACCAATAAATCATCAAATGCCCTACGATTGGCCCAACTCATCTGTCCATGTGTTGTACGCACTCCATTGGCTTATCTAATTTAATGAAACCGAAAATAAATAGCGCAAAATACAAATTTGTACTGACCCAGATTCGAACTCTTAACCTGCCTAGAATGTAACCTGCGCCTTAACCTACTGGACCACTGCGCCAATAGAAACCCGTGCCAAATTATAACTAGAGTAGGTGATATGCTAACAAACTATAAATCAAGGCAAATACGTCGGAATTTTGAAAGTTTTTACGAAGAATTACAAATAGCTACCTAATAGCGAAATATACCTGATATCCCCGATTTCAAATGTTTCAACATTTCTAGTGAAAAAGGTGATACTGTACCAGCCGTCCGTACGGTGGTATAACCATCGGGGTTCATATGAGAAATAACTGGACTCCGAAATGCCATCATAAAAGCGAAAACGTAATTGCGATATCAATCCCTGGTCTAAATATAATATCCGCGTACTACAAGCCAAAAACCGATGTTACCGATATCCTACTAGAACTCATCCCTATCATTACGGCTACTCGCATTCGTTCTACAGCGCCGCTCCTGCTCGCTGGGGATTTTAATTGCCGCATCGACGGGGACAGCAGTTCTCGTGGTGACCTGCTATGCGACGGACTCGCCGGACTGGGTCTAGTCTGTATAACCGACCCGGATACACCAACCTATATTTGCTGGAATGGCCACAGTGTCATTGACCTTACATTTATTGACCCCAGTTTAATAGATATTACAGATGTGTCAGTTCTAACCACAATAAACTGCAAACATCAATGGGTTTCAACCTGTATCGCAACACTATCTGCCTCGCCCCCACGGAACGAACGCGCTCAACGAATCAATGACATTGACACTGATGTTCTCGTAGACAAACTGTCAATGAATATCAATGACTTTAACAATTTAGCAGAACATGATATCGACGGTGCCTGCAACTACATTACTGATGCATTGAGAGGCGCAGCAGCGTCTCGCCAGAAGAAAACGTCTAAACCGTGGTTTACAAAAGACTGCTACGAGCTCCAACGTACTGTAAAGGCCAGTCATCAACGCGTTCGTGTGCATCCGAATGACTCGAACCGAGAGGAATACTGCCAACTGAAACGTACCTATATATCGCAACTTCGATCCAAGAAGAGTTCATACGAGGCTCAGAAAGAACAGAACCTCATTGACCGATGCGAGGCCGACCACACGGTCTTCTGGAATATAACGAAAGCAAAACGCCAACACTCCGCACCGCAACAGGTTGCCTCAGAGGACTGGTCATCCCACTTCATCAGTCTACTTACTCGCGACGTCGACACCAAACTCCCCGTCCTACCGGAACAACCAATACCATTCCTGGACCACCCGATAGATGCAGATGAAGTTACCTCCGCCGTTCATTCACAGAAGAATCACAAAGCTGCGGGTCCCGACGGGTTTTTTAATGAATCTATGAAACTCGGTTTCAGTTTTCTTCTTCCATTTCTCCTCACTCTGTTCTCGACGTGTCTGTCGGCGGCAACCTGCCCGGCTCTTTGGCTGACCTCATATCTTCTCCCCCTTTATAAAGGAAAGGGCCCTAAAGTCTCCCCGAATTCGTATCGGGGAATCGCTCTACTTTCCTGCCTACTAAAGACATACACGACTATATTATATAATCGGCTATACCCCCTGGACGGAATCCTCAGGAATTCTCCCATACTGCCAGTACGGTTTCCGCAAGGGGCGTTCTACGATACAAGCGGCTACGAAGCTGATTACACTAATCCGAGAGACTTTGCGAAACCCCGGAGGACACGTGTACTGCGTGTTCGTCGACTTTTCAAAAGCTTTCGACTCGGTTAACCGCAGGAAGCTATGCTTCAAACTCTCCGAGTTGGGCGTCAGTCGGGCGTTCGTCGCTGCCCTCTGGGCACTGTTATCAACCAACTACGTCTGCATCTGCCTTGGTGTTTTCGTCATGGACCCCATAACACAAACGATTGGAGTTGTCCAGGGAGATAAACTGTCACCTCTCTTGTTCAGTCTATTTCTCTACGATCTCCCAGTTGTAATACTCGCTGTTGGGTGCCTCCTGTTCATGTACGCTGATGATGTAGCCATCACCGGAACCACCATCGCAGAAGTACAAGCGGGACTCGACAACCTCTCCGACTATTGCAAAGAATACGATCTGATCGTTAATAAATCCAAAACAAAGGCCATGAAATTCTGGCGCGGTGGTCGGCTTTGTAAGTCGGACATCCTCATGTACCAAGGATCGCCTCTCGAGTTCGTCAACTCTTTCGAGTACCTCGGAGTCGTACTGACAACCACTGCTTGTGCGTCCGGTCACTACACTCACCTGCATAAACGAGGGATCTCCTCCTGCATGAGATTGGCTTCCCGGGTCAATTTCAATAACATATCAATTGTATCAGCTGGTCGATTGTGGCGCGCGGTTGTCCTTCCGTCTACCAAATACGGTTGCTCCGTCTACGGCGTTTCCGCGGCCGACGCGCCCAGCTTACCACACGTGGTGCTCGTTCGCGCGTTCTACTGGAAACTGTGGTGCGGGGTGAGCAAATACGCCTCCACCACGGCAAACCTAAACGCGGTCGACCGCCCTGCAGAGAACGGCGAGCTCTCCCTCCTCGAACTCACAGGCTACAGGCGCCGCGCTGCAGCCCAATTCATCTCCAATGGCTCGCACCACAAGCTCTGCCGCAGTAAAGGGTGTTGGCGGCCGACCCCCACATGCGTCTGCCGTCTCTGCGACGACCAGGCGACGGACAAGGACCACGGCCTCAGTTGCACTGGCGTCCCGACTCTACTAACAACAGTAAAACGCTCACTGTTCCTGTACGCCGTGAAATGATCTATTCTAATTTTTACACGATCTATTTTAAAACTTCCCCCAGCCACGCTATAACCAAACATTGAATTGTACAATATTTCAACCGTGCAACGACATTTTATTATATTATATATATTTTTACTATTTTTATTAAATTATATATTCATTTTATTATATCCCCATCCCCAAATAACCTATAAATAATGTGTATCCCATTTTCCATTATCTGTCATACAATACAGTATTATATGGTCACATAACAACTTTCATATTTTACAGTAGGCCTACCTACCTTTATGTGCATGTTTATTTTATTTACACCATATGTTGGTATTAAAGCTTTCGTTTCATAGCGAAATATTCCCACAATTTACGTACGCACGTGTTACACTTCGTGGGGCTATCGAGCAGCACGAGACTACATACGTACCAAGTTTGGTTTAATTTCAGCAAGGAATGACTGAGTTATAAGCGATCAAAAATTGGACGACGACAGACAACTCGTTAATGCATCAAAAGTTCACCTAATTATCACCTCTACTGTCTAACAATAATATTTGTTTACGTATAGGTGAAGTCCTTCGTCCAGGATAAATCAGAGCATCTAGGAGCGACTGCTTACGAATTCGAGAAGATTTTGGAGATGATAAAAGTGAACGAGCAATGGATTGCGTTGAATTACAAACAACTAGAAAACAGTATAGGTAGAGTTTAGTTTAGTACCGGTACTAGAGAACAGTATAGGTAGAGTTTAGTTTAGTACCGGTACTTTAGTAGGAATAGATTGGGGGAGAAAAATAAACCTTCATTCAAGAAATAGGAACTTTTTTAAACCGAATAATTATTATGTCTGTCGAGATTACGCCGCGTTAAATTTATCATTTATGTGAATTTTCTAGTTTTATTTATATCGTTTTATTCTTATAAATGTTAAAACCTCAATAATAAATTAAAGATGCGTCTAAATAAAAACCCTTTTTATGTTGTATCGAGTTCAACAGTTACATCTTGACCGGAAACATATTTATTACCAACACAATATAAACAAAGAACCGCAAATCTTTGAATAAAACATAATTATTACGACAGATATTATCCAATAAATATAGTTTAACAGGAGTAAGATAATTGGCTGTGGTACTCTAATAGTTCTGGAATGTTCTGGAATAGATCCAGGGATTCTGGGTTCGATATCGCCTCTCTGTCATCCACATTCTCACCTGCAAGTATTCTGCGAACCGCAATCTCAATCTTCTTACCATTATTTGTGTACTAATAAATAAAATATTTAATATTAAATAATGTTTAACCCTTTCGGTACCATGGCACATACGTCTGTTCCATGGGTATTGCGCCATGGCACATACGTCTGTTCCATGGGTATTGCGCCATGGCACATACGTCTGTTCCATGGGTATTGCGCCATGGCACATACGTCTGTTCCATGGGTATTGCGCCATGGTACATACGTCTGTTCCATGGCTATTGCGCCATGGCACATACGTCTGTTCCATGGGTATTGCGCCATGACACACACGTATGTTCCATGACATTTATTCGATTTCTAAGAAGGGAAAATGTTGCTGGACTATTAAGTACATGCTTCTATATGTTAGCATTTCAGCTTGTATCTACTGTAATTTAACCACCGGTAGACCTACTGCAGACCTGCTTACATCCTACCAGATTTTAGCTATAACAGAATAAGGCAGTACTGCAGTAAGGTAGGCCTAAACTGACTAAACAGCCTAAACAAAAAATCCTAAACAGACTGACCGACAGACAGACCGACAGACAGTCTGGATAGGGTCAAAAGTGAAAACTGACAGCGGAAATGAAATCCTTGACCAGGAAAACCCCCATAGAAATAATTTTAATTAGCTATTGTGATTCCTTATATTTTTGACGGACAGACAGACCGACAGACAGACCGACAGACAGACCGACAGACAGTCTGGATAGGGTCAAAAGTGAAAACTGACAGCGGAAATGAAATCCTTGACCAGGAAAACTCCCATAGCTAGAATTTTAATTAGCTAATGTGATTCCTTATACTTTTGACGGACAGACAGACCGACAGACAGACCGACAGATAGACCGACAGACAGTCTGGATAGGGTCAAAAGAGAAAACTGACAGCGGAAATGAAATCCTTGACAAGGAAAACCCCCATAGCGAGAATGTTAGTAGATTTTATTTAACGAATGTAAACATGAACCACATAGCAACGGATGTAAACATGAACCACATAGCAACGGATGTAAACATGAACCACATAGCAACGAATGTAAACAAGAACCACATAGCAACGGATGTAAACATGAACCACATAGCAACGGATGTAAACATGAACCACATAGCAACGGATGTAAACATGAACCACATAGCAACGGATGTAAACATTAACCACATAGCAACGGATGTAAACAAGAACCACATAGCCATGTATGTAAACATGAACCACATAGCAACGAATGTAAACATGAACCACATAGCAACGGATGTAAACAAGAACCACATAGCCATGTATGTAAACATGAACCACGTAGAAACGGATGTAAACATGAACCACATAGCAACGGATGTAAACAAGAAACACATAGCCATGTATGTAAACATGAACCACATAGCAACGGATGTAAACATGAACCACATAGCAACGGATGTAAACAAGAAACACATAGCCATGTATGTAAACATGAACCACATAGCAACGGATGTAAACATGAACCACATAGCAACGGATGTAAACATGAACCACATAGCAACGGATGTAAACATGAACCACATAGCAACGGATGTAAACATGAACCACATAGCAACGGATGTAAACATGAACCACATAGCAACGGATGTAAACATGAACCACATAGCAACGGATGTAAACTTGAACCACATAGCAACGGATGTAAACATGAACCACATAGCAACGGATGTAAACTTGAACCACATAGCAACGAATGTAAACATGAATCACATAGCAACGAATGTAAACATGAACCACATAGCAACGGATGTAAACAAGAACCACATAGCCATGTATGTAAACATGAACCACGTAGCACCGGATGTAAACATGAACCACATAGCCATGTATGTAAACATGAACCACATAGCAACGGATGTAAACATGAACCACATAGCAACGGATGTAAACAAGAACCACATAGCAACGGATGTAAACATGAACCACATAGCAACGGATGTAAACAAGAACCACATAGCCATGTATGTAAACATGAACCACGTAGCACCGGATGTAAACATGAACCACATAGCCATGTATGTAAACATGAACCACATAGCAACGGATGTAAACATGAACCACATAGCAACGGATGTAAACATGAACCACATAGCAACGAATGTAAACATGAACCACATAGCAACGGATGTAAACAAGAACCACATAGCCATGTATGTAAACATGAATCACATAGCAACGAATGTAAACATGAACCACATAGCAACGGATGTAAACATGAACCACATAGCAACGAATGTAAACATGAACCACATAGCAACGGATGTAAACAAGAACCACATAGCCATGTATGTAAACATGAACCACGTAGCACCGGATGTAAACATGAACCACATAGCCATGTATGTAAACATGAATCACATAGCAACGGATGTAAACATGAACCACATAGCCATGTATGTAAACATGAATCACATAGCAACGAATGTAAACATGAACCACATAGCAACGGATGTAAACAAGAACCACATAGCCATGTATGTAAACATGAATCACATAGCAACGGATGTAAACATGAACCACATAGCCATGTATGTAAACATGAATCACATAGCAACGGATGTAAACATGAACCACATAGCAACGAATGTAAACATGAACCACATAGCAACGGATGTAAACAAGAACCACATAGCCATGTATGTAAACATGAACCACATAGCAACGGATGTAAACATGAACCACATAGCCATGTATGTAAACATGAACCACATAGCCACGGATGTAAACATGAACCACATAGCAACGGATGTAAACATGAACCACATAGCAACGGATGTAAACTTGAACCACATAGCAACGGATGTAAACATGAACCACATAGCCATGTATGTAAACATGAATCACATAGCAACGAATGTAAACATGAACCACATAGCAACGGATGTAAACAAGAACCACATAGCCATGTATGTAAACATGAACCACATAGCAACGGATGTAAACATGAACCACATAGCCATGTATGTAAACATGAACCACATAGCCACGGATGTAAACATGAACCACATAGCAACGGATGTAAACATGAACCACATAGCACCGGATGTAAACATGAACCACATAGCCATGTATGTAAACATGAATCACATAGCAACGGATGTAAACATGAACCACATAGCCATGTATGTAAACATGAATCACATAGCAACGGATGTAAACATGAATCACATAGCAACGAATGTAAACATGAACCACATAGCAACGGATGTAAACTTGAACCACATAGCAACGGATGTAAACATGAACCACATAGATTTGGATACACATGAGCCACACAAGATTATTGAATCCAGATCATCACAACTTACTGGAATATCTCCGATAGGAAGAATTAGCGAGGGAACATGTCGGGGACTGAGTCCAACTCTTATCGCGAGTTTCAGTTCGTCAACTCGTTCCTGGGTGAGCTTAGCATCGGGGACGAGTTTAACGAATAGAACGGCCCGTTCCTGCCCAATAACCGATGTTTGCGACACACAGAGCGAATCCATTACGTACTGAAAACTATCCACTGAAAAACAGAGATATACTCTGAGTAGAATAGCCTAATCTTGTCGCATGATAGGGAGAGAGAGAGAGAGAGAGAGAGAAAATGAAAAGGAAAAAATGAGAAAGCGCGTCACCGGGGGTTGAACCAGCGCTATACGTACGTTTCAGCATATCAGGCCTCATCAGTAGCGCTAACTAGTTCAGCCACTTGTCCCTTGTTTAATATCACCTGGCAGTAATACTCGAGCTGAATAATATTTATTTATTTGTACTTTCCTAATGTTTCACTCTAACATACTTGAGGCCGGTAGGTCCTCTGTTAGAGATAGGATATGCAACTTAAGACTGCCTGTTCAATAGAAGTGGATTAGGTGGGATAGTGAATGTCAGGGGCTAGTGGTTGAACTGGTTAGCGCTACTGATGAGGCCTGATAGACTGAAACGTGCGTATAGTGCTGGTTCAACCCCCGGTGACGCGCTTTTTCATTTTTTCAATTTCTGAACAAAACCATAATATTACATCTGTTATTATTATATTGTGAATATTCACGTTGAACACTAATCACCTTACGAAGATCGATTTATTACTTAAATTGGTAATTTAGATAATTATAGTGTATTTTATTTTGTTTAATTTCTAAACATTTTATGTTGAATTTATAATAATGTTATTTAATTAATTGTCAAGCAAGTTAAGTAAAAAAAATCTTACAGGTAGGTATGCAAGGACCACAGTATGTAAAAACTAAAAATCAACTGGACCTATATGGTTGCATGCAATCAGTGATCAGCTGACCGGTATGTTTCGCCTCACGAAGGAAGCCAATCTCAGGAGGATGACAAGAGATGACATTTAGAGTGTGAAGACCCAAAGGGATAAGGAACGGGTAATTATCCAGTAACTATCCACTGGGAAGCAGCAGCACAAACATAGGCCAATCACGTTTCTGCTGGTTGATGGGCCGGCGAGTCTGAATATAATACATTTCAAGCTTTTGCAAAACAGGCAACACTATTTTATATTATATATAATAATAATATAATATATATACCCCGATGAACCTTTTTTTTAAATGACTGTCAACTGCTGTTAAATGATGATATTGCTATTTCGTCATGGCCAACCACTGTATGGAAGACCAAATAGCCTCTATAGGAAAATTTTAAAATTTTTAGTCGACACTGTAGATCTCCTAACTACCAAACCGAACACTAACCGACACTGTACATCTCCGAACTACCAAACCGAACACTAACCGGCTCTGTAGATCTCCGAACTACCAAACCGAACACTAACCTACACTGTAGATCTCCTAACTACCAAACCGAACACTAACCGACACTGTAGATCTCCTAACTACCAAACCGAACACTAACCGGCACTGTAGATCTCCGAACTACCAAACCGAACACTAACCTACACTGTAGATCTCCTAACTACCAAACCGAACACTAACCGACACTGTAGATCTCCGAACTACCAAACCGAACACTAACCGACACTGTAGATCTCCGAACTACCAAACCGAACACTAACCGACACTGTAGATCTCCTAACTACGAAACCGAACACTAACCGACACTGTACATCTCCGAACTACCAAACCGAACACTAACCGGCACTGTAGATCTCCGAACTACCAAACCGAACACTAACCTACACTGTAGCTCTCCGAACTACCAAACCGAACACTAACCGACACTGTAGATCTCCGAACTACCAAATCGAACACTAACCTACACTGTAGATCTCCGAACTACCAAACCGAACACTAACCTACACTGTAGATCTCCGAACTACCAAACCGAACACTAACCGACACTGTAGATCTCCGAACTACCAAACCGAACACTAACCTACACTGTAGATCTCCGAACTACCAAACCGAACACTAACCTACACTGTAGATCTCCGAACTACCAAACCGAACACTAACCTACACTGTAGATCTCCTAACTACCAAACCGAACACTAACCGACACTGTAGATCTCCGAACTACCAAACCGAACACTAACCTACACTGTAGATCTCCGAACTACCAAACCGAACACTAACCTACACTGTAGATCTCCGAACTACCAAACCGAACACTAACCTACACTGTAGATCTCCGAACTACCAAACCGAACACTAACCGACACTGTAGATCTCCGAACTACCAAACCGAACACTAACCGACACTGTAGATCTCCGAACTACCAAACCGAACACTAACCTACACTGTAGATCTCCTAACTACCAAACCGAACACTAACCGACACTGTAGATCTCCGAACTACCAAACCGAACACTAACCGACACTGTAGATCTCCGAACTACCAAACCGAACACTAACCGGCACTGTAGATCTCCGAACTACCAAACCGAACACTAACCGGCACTGTAGATCTCCGAACTACCAAACCGAACACTAACCTACACTGTAGATCTCCGAACTACCAAACCGAACACTAACCGACACTGTAGATCTCCGAACTACCAAACCGAACACTAACCGACACTGTAGATCTCCGAACTACCAAACCGAACACTAACCTACACTGTAGATCTCCTAACTACCAAACCGAACACTAACCGACACTGTAGATCTCCTAACTACCAAACCGAACACTAACCGACACTGTAGATCTCCGAACTACCAAACCGAACACTAACCGGCACTGTAGATCTCCGAACTACCAAACCGAACACTAACCTACACTGTAGATCTCCTAACTACCAAACCGAACACTAACCGACACTGTAGATCTCCGAACTACCAAACCGAACACTAACCTACACTGTAGATCTCCGAACTACCAAACCGAACACTAACCTACACTGTAGATCTCCGAACTACCAAACCGAACACTAACCGACACTGTAGATCTCCGAACTACCAAACCGAACACTAACCGACACTGTAGATCTCCTAACTACCAAACCGAACACTAACCGGCACTGTAGATCTCCGAACTACCAAACCGAACACTAACCGGCACTGTAGATCTCCGAACTACCAAACCGAACACTAACCTACACTGTAGATCTCCGAACTACCAAACCGAACACTAACCGACACTGTAGATCTCCGAGCTACCAAACCGAACACTAACCTACACTGTAGATCTCCGAACTACCAAACCGAACACTAACCTACACTGTAGATCTCCGAACTACCAAACCGAACACTAACCGACACTGTAGATCTCCTAACTACCAAACCGAACACTAACCGGCACTGTAGATCTCCGAACTACCAAACCGAACACTAACCGGCACTGTAGATCTCCGAACTACCAAACCGAACACTAACCGGCACTGTAGATCTCCGAACTACCAAACCGAACACTAACCGACACTGTAGATCTCCGAACTACCAAACCGAACACTAACCTACACTGTAGATCTCCGAACTACCAAACCGAACACTAACCGACACTGTAGATCTCCGAACTACCAAACCGAACACTAACCTACACTGTAGATCTCCGAACTACCAAACCGAACACTAACCGACACTGTAGATCTCCGAACTACCAAACCGAACACTAACCGACACTGTAGATCTCCGAACTACCAAACCGAACACTAACCTACACTGTAGATCTCCTAACTACCAAACCGAACACTAACCGACACTGTAGATCTCCTAACTACCAAACCGAACACTAACCGACACTGTAGATCTCCGAACTACCAAACCGAACACTAACCGGCACTGTAGATCTCCGAACTACCAAACCGAACACTAACCTACACTGTAGATCTCCTAACTACCAAACCGAACACTAACCGACACTGTAGATCTCCGAACTACCAAACCGAACACTAACCTACACTGTAGATCTCCGAACTACCAAACCGAACACTAACCTACACTGTAGATCTCCGAACTACCAAACCGAACACTAACCGACACTGTAGATCTCCGAACTACCAAACCGAACACTAACCGACACTGTAGATCTCCTAACTACCAAACCGAACACTAACCGACACTGTAGATCTCCGAACTACCAAACCGAACACTAACCTACACTGTAGATCTCCGAACTACCAAACCGAACACTAACCTACACTGTAGATCTCCGAACTACCAAACCGAACACTAACCGACACTGTAGATCTCCAAACTACCAAACCGAACACTAACCGACACTGTAGATCTCCGAACTGCCAAACCGAACACTAACCGACACTGTAGATCTCCGAACTACCAAACCGAACACTAACCGACACTGTAGATCTCCGAACTACCAAACCAAACACTAACCGACACTGTAGATCTCCGAACTACCAAACCGAACACTAACCTACACTGTAGATCTCCTAACTACCAAACCGAACACTAACCTACACTGTAGATCTCCGAACTACCAAACCGAACACTAACCGACACTGTAGATCTCCGAACTGCCAAACCGAACACTAACCGACACTGTAGATCTCCGAACTACCAAACCGAACACTAACCGACACTGTAGATCTCCGAACTACCAAACCAAACACTAACCGACACTGTAGATCTCCGAACTACCAAACCGAACACTAACCTACACTGTAGATCTCCGAACTACCAAACCGAACACTAACCGACACTGTAGATCTCCGAACTGCCAAACCGAACACTAACCGACACTGTAGATCTCCGAACTACCAAACCGAACACTAACCGACACTGTAGATCTCCGAACTACCAAACCAAACACTAACCGACACTGTAGATCTCCGAACTACCAAACCGAACACTAACCTACACTGTATCTCTCCGAACTACCAAACCGAACACTAACCTACACTGTAGATCTCCGAACTACCAAACCGAACACTAACCGACACTGTAGATCTCCGAACTACCAAACCGAACACTAACCGACACTGTAGATCTCCGAACTACCAAACCAAACACTAACCGACACTGTAGATCTCCGAACTACCAAACCGAACACTAACCGACACTGTAGATCTCCGAACTACCAAACCGAACACTAACCGACACTGTAGATCTCCGAACTACCAAACCGAACACTAACCGACACTGTAGATCTCCTAACTACCAAACCGAACACTAACCGACACTGTACATCTCCGAACTACCAAACCGAACACTAACCGGCACTGTAGATCTCCGAACTACCAAACCGAACACTAACCTACACTGTAGATCTCCTAACTACCAAACCGAACACTAACCGACACTGTAGATCTCCGAACTACCAAACACTAACCGACACTGTAGATCTCCGAACTACCAAACCGAACACTAACCGACACTGCAGATCTCCTAACTACCAAACCGAACACTAACCTACACTGTAGATCTCCTAACTACCAAACCGAACACTAACCGACACTGTAGATCTCCTAACTACCAAACCGAACACTAACCTACACTGTAGATCTCCGAACTGCCAAACCGAACACTAACCGACACTGTAGCTCTCCGAACTACCAAACCGAACACTAACCGACACTGTAGATCTCCGAACTACCAAACCGAACACTAACCTACACTGTAGATCTCCGAACTACCAAACCGAACACTAACCGACACTGTAGATCTCCGAACTACCAAACCGAACACTAACCGACACTGTAGATCTCCGAACTACCAAACCGAACACTAACCTACACTGTAGATCTCCTAACTACCAAACCGAACACTAACCGACACTGTAGATCTCCTAACTACCAAACCGAACACTAACCGACACTGTAGATCTCCGAACTACCAAACCGAACACTAACCGGCACTGTAGATCTCCGAACTACCAAACCGAACACTAACCTACACTGTAGATCTCCTAACTACCAAACCGAACACTAACCGACACTGTAGATCTCCGAACTACCAAACCGAACACTAACCTACACTGTAGATCTCCGAACTACCAAACCGAACACTAACCTACACTGTAGATCTCCGAACTACCAAACCGAACACTAACCTACACTGTAGATCTCCGAACTACCAAACCGAACACTAACCGACACTGTAGATCTCCGAACTACCAAACCGAACACTAACCGACACTGTAGATCTCCGAACTGCCAAACCGAACACTAACCGACACTGTAGATCTCCGAACTACCAAACCGAACACTAACCGACACTGTAGATCTCCGAACTACCAAACCAAACACTAACCGACACTGTAGATCTCCGAACTACCAAACCGAACACTAACCGACACTGTAGATCTCCGAACTACCAAACCGAACACTAACCGACACTGTAGATCTCCGAACTACCAAACCGAACACTAACCGACACTGTAGATCTCCTAACTACCAAACCGAACACTAACCGACACTGTACATCTCCGAACTACCAAACCGAACACTAACCGGCACTGTAGATCTCCGAACTACCAAACCGAACACTAACCTACACTGTAGATCTCCTAACTACCAAACCGAACACTAACCGACACTGTAGATCTCCGAACTACCAAACACTAACCGACACTGTAGATCTCCGAACTACCAAACCGAACACTAACCGACACTGCAGATCTCCTAACTACCAAACCGAACACTAACCTACACTGTAGATCTCCTAACTACCAAACCGAACACTAACCGACACTGTAGATCTCCTAACTACCAAACCGAACACTAACCTACACTGTAGATCTCCGAACTGCCAAACCGAACACTAACCGACACTGTAGCTCTCCGAACTACCAAACCGAACACTAACCGACACTGTAGATCTCCGAACTACCAAACCGAACACTAACCGACACTGTAGATCTCCGAACTACCAAACCGAACACTAACCGACACTGTAGATCTCCGAACTACCAAACCGAACACTAACCGACACTGTAGATCTCCGAACTACCAAACCGAACACTAACCTACACTGTAGCTCTCCGAACTACCAAACCGAACACTAACCGACACTGTAGATCTCCGAACTACCAAACCGAACACTAACCTACACTGTAGATCTCCTAACTACCAAACCGAACACTAACCGACACTGTAGATCTCCGAACTACCAAACCGAACACTAACCTACACTGTAGATCTCCTAACTACCAAACCGAACACTAACCGACACTGTAGCTCTCCTAACTACCAAACCGAACACTAACCTACACTGTAGCTCTCCGAACTACCAAACCGAACACTAACCGACACTGTAGATCTCCGAACTACCAAACCGAACACTAACCGACACTGTAGATCTCCGAACTACCAAACCGAACACTAACCTACACTGTAGATCTCCGAACTACCAAACCGAACACTAACCGACACTGTAGATCTCCGAACTACCAAACCGAACACTAACCTACACTGTAGATCTCCGAACTACCAAACCGAACACTAACCTACACTGTAGATCTCCTAACTACCAAACCGAACACTAACCGACACTGTAGATCTCCGAACTACCAAACCGAACACTAACCTACACTGTAGATCTCCGAACTACCAAACCGAACACTAACCTAGACTGTAGATCTCCGAACTACCAAACCGAACACTAACCGACACTGTAGATCTCCGAACTACCAAACCGAACACTAACCGACACTGTAGATCTCCTAACTACCAAACCGAACACTAACCGGCACTGTAGATCTCCGAACTACCAAACCGAACACTAACCGGCACTGTAGATCTCCGAACTACCAAACCGAACACTAACCTACACTGTAGATCTCCGAACTACCAAACCGAACACTAACCGACACTGTAGATCTCCGAGCTACCAAACCGAACACTAACCTACACTGTAGATCTCCGAACTACCAAACCGAACACTAACCTACACTGTAGATCTCCGAACTACCAAACCGAACACTAACCGACACTGTAGATCTCCTAACTACCAAACCGAACACTAACCGGCACTGTAGATCTCCGAACTACCAAACCGAACACTAACCGGCACTGTAGATCTCCGAACTACCAAACCGAACACTAACCGGCACTGTAGATCTCCGAACTACCAAACCGAACACTAACCGACACTGTAGATCTCCGAACTACCAAACCGAACACTAACCTACACTGTAGATCTCCGAACTACCAAACCGAACACTAACCGACACTGTAGATCTCCGAACTACCAAACCGAACACTAACCTACACTGTAGATCTCCGAACTACCAAACCGAACACTAACCGACACTGTAGATCTCCGAACTACCAAACCGAACACTAACCGACACTGTAGATCTCCGAACTACCAAACCGAACACTAACCTACACTGTAGATCTCCTAACTACCAAACCGAACACTAACCGACACTGTAGATCTCCTAACTACCAAACCGAACACTAACCGACACTGTAGATCTCCGAACTACCAAACCGAACACTAACCGGCACTGTAGATCTCCGAACTACCAAACCGAACACTAACCTACACTGTAGATCTCCTAACTACCAAACCGAACACTAACCGACACTGTAGATCTCCGAACTACCAAACCGAACACTAACCTACACTGTAGATCTCCGAACTACCAAACCGAACACTAACCTACACTGTAGATCTCCGAACTACCAAACCGAACACTAACCGACACTGTAGATCTCCGAACTACCAAACCGAACACTAACCGACACTGTAGATCTCCTAACTACCAAACCGAACACTAACCGACACTGTAGATCTCCGAACTACCAAACCGAACACTAACCTACACTGTAGATCTCCGAACTACCAAACCGAACACTAACCTACACTGTAGATCTCCGAACTACCAAACCGAACACTAACCGACACTGTAGATCTCCAAACTACCAAACCGAACACTAACCGACACTGTAGATCTCCGAACTGCCAAACCGAACACTAACCGACACTGTAGATCTCCGAACTACCAAACCGAACACTAACCGACACTGTAGATCTCCGAACTACCAAACCAAACACTAACCGACACTGTAGATCTCCGAACTACCAAACCGAACACTAACCTACACTGTAGATCTCCTAACTACCAAACCGAACACTAACCTACACTGTAGATCTCCGAACTACCAAACCGAACACTAACCGACACTGTAGATCTCCGAACTGCCAAACCGAACACTAACCGACACTGTAGATCTCCGAACTACCAAACCGAACACTAACCGACACTGTAGATCTCCGAACTACCAAACCAAACACTAACCGACACTGTAGATCTCCGAACTACCAAACCGAACACTAACCTACACTGTAGATCTCCGAACTACCAAACCGAACACTAACCGACACTGTAGATCTCCGAACTGCCAAACCGAACACTAACCGACACTGTAGATCTCCGAACTACCAAACCGAACACTAACCGACACTGTAGATCTCCGAACTACCAAACCAAACACTAACCGACACTGTAGATCTCCGAACTACCAAACCGAACACTAACCTACACTGTAGCTCTCCGAACTACCAAACCGAACACTAACCTACACTGTAGATCTCCGAACTACCAAACCGAACACTAACCGACACTGTAGATCTCCGAACTACCAAACCGAACACTAACCGACACTGTAGATCTCCGAACTACCAAACCAAACACTAACCGACACTGTAGATCTCCGAACTACCAAACCGAACACTAACCGACACTGTAGATCTCCGAACTACCAAACCGAACACTAACCGACACTGTAGATCTCCGAACTACCAAACCGAACACTAACCGACACTGTAGATCTCCTAACTACCAAACCGAACACTAACCGACACTGTACATCTCCGAACTACCAAACCGAACACTAACCGGCACTGTAGATCTCCGAACTACCAAACCGAACACTAACCTACACTGTAGATCTCCTAACTACCAAACCGAACACTAACCGACACTGTAGATCTCCGAACTACCAAACACTAACCGACACTGTAGATCTCCGAACTACCAAACCGAACACTAACCGACACTGCAGATCTCCTAACTACCAAACCGAACACTAACCTACACTGTAGATCTCCTAACTACCAAACCGAACACTAACCGACACTGTAGATCTCCTAACTACCAAACCGAACACTAACCTACACTGTAGATCTCCGAACTGCCAAACCGAACACTAACCGACACTGTAGCTCTCCGAACTACCAAACCGAACACTAACCGACACTGTAGATCTCCGAACTACCAAACCGAACACTAACCTACACTGTAGATCTCCGAACTACCAAACCGAACACTAACCGACACTGTAGATCTCCGAACTACCAAACCGAACACTAACCGACACTGTAGATCTCCGAACTACCAAACCGAACACTAACCTACACTGTAGATCTCCTAACTACCAAACCGAACACTAACCGACACTGTAGATCTCCTAACTACCAAACCGAACACTAACCGACACTGTAGATCTCCGAACTACCAAACCGAACACTAACCGGCACTGTAGATCTCCGAACTACCAAACCGAACACTAACCTACACTGTAGATCTCCTAACTACCAAACCGAACACTAACCGACACTGTAGATCTCCGAACTACCAAACCGAACACTAACCTACACTGTAGATCTCCGAACTACCAAACCGAACACTAACCTACACTGTAGATCTCCGAACTACCAAACCGAACACTAACCGACACTGTAGATCTCCGAACTACCAAACCGAACACTAACCGACACTGTAGATCTCCTAACTACCAAACCGAACACTAACCGACACTGTAGATCTCCGAACTACCAAACCGAACACTAACCTACACTGTAGATCTCCGAACTACCAAACCGAACACTAACCTACACTGTAGATCTCCGAACTACCAAACCGAACACTAACCGACACTGTAGATCTCCGAACTACCAAACCGAACACTAACCGACACTGTAGATCTCCGAACTGCCAAACCGAACACTAACCGACACTGTAGATCTCCGAACTACCAAACCGAACACTAACCGACACTGTAGATCTCCGAACTACCAAACCAAACACTAACCGACACTGTAGATCTCCGAACTACCAAACCGAACACTAACCGACACTGTAGATCTCCGAACTACCAAACCGAACACTAACCGACACTGTAGATCTCCGAACTACCAAACCGAACACTAACCGACACTGTAGATCTCCTAACTACCAAACCGAACACTAACCGACACTGTACATCTCCGAACTACCAAACCGAACACTAACCGGCACTGTAGATCTCCGAACTACCAAACCGAACACTAACCTACACTGTAGATCTCCTAACTACCAAACCGAACACTAACCGACACTGTAGATCTCCGAACTACCAAACACTAACCGACACTGTAGATCTCCGAACTACCAAACCGAACACTAACCGACACTGCAGATCTCCTAACTACCAAACCGAACACTAACCTACACTGTAGATCTCCTAACTACCAAACCGAACACTAACCGACACTGTAGATCTCCTAACTACCAAACCGAACACTAACCTACACTGTAGATCTCCGAACTGCCAAACCGAACACTAACCGACACTGTAGCTCTCCGAACTACCAAACCGAACACTAACCGACACTGTAGATCTCCGAACTACCAAACCGAACACTAACCGACACTGTAGATCTCCGAACTACCAAACCGAACACTAACCGACACTGTAGATCTCCGAACTACCAAACCGAACACTAACCGACACTGTAGATCTCCGAACTACCAAACCGAACACTAACCTACACTGTAGCTCTCCGAACTACCAAACCGAACACTAACCGACACTGTAGATCTCCGAACTACCAAACCGAACACTAACCTACACTGTAGATCTCCTAACTACCAAACCGAACACTAACCGACACTGTAGATCTCCGAACTACCAAACCGAACACTAACCTACACTGTAGATCTCCTAACTACCAAACCGAACACTAACCGACACTGTAGCTCTCCTAACTACCAAACCGAACACTAACCTACACTGTAGCTCTCCGAACTACCAAACCGAACACTAACCGACACTGTAGATCTCCGAACTACCAAACCGAACACTAACCGACACTGTAGATCTCCGAACTACCAAACCGAACACTAACCTACACTGTAGATCTCCGAACTACCAAACCGAACACTAACCGACACTGTAGATCTCCGAACTACCAAACCGAACACTAACCTACACTGTAGATCTCCGAACTACCAAACCGAACACTAACCTACACTGTAGATCTCCTAACTACCAAACCGAACACTAACCGACACTGTAGATCTCCGAACTACCAAACCGAACTCCATTAGGGTTCAATGTCCCGTCACTCCTTCCCAACATTGTTATGCCTCCGGTTCTCTGGTTAAACGAACAGAAGTCACCATGACACCAGACACCCGGAATCTTATCGAAATACGCCGACCGGTACTTGATATTATCCGAGTCATTCCAGAAATATATTGGTTGGCATGGGAACGGGGTGACGCATACAAGCTCTCCCCGCTGTCCGTATACATGTGAACCTGATGGTAATACAAACAAAAATTTAATTACCATAACTACATAATATACTGTAACTATGGACTACAATATTTTGTCTAAAGCATGATTAATTTGTCCCTACTTATGTTATTAAATAAATTAAATATTATAAAACACTTACAATTTGACACGTAAATCGATATAAAATTATGTAGAATTTATGTTTATTTGTTTATTATATAAATCAGAAAAGTATTAATGTAGGGCCTCGGCGCACCAATAAATTAAACAACAAGGTTTATGTTGTTATGACTAAAAATGTTTCACTAACTGTTTTTTTTATAGTCGCCTAGCAGCACGTTGCCTGGTTACAAGAACGCTGAATGGCAGACAGAACAGCACAAGTTATGTTATTGAAAAAGCGGCCTACTGCACTGTACCGGTTCAGTACAGTACACGCATGTTATCTGCATCTCTAGTCTGAATTAATTCCAAATATTGTAACAACTGCAGAACTGGGAGGCCTAAATGCCAATTATATTTCTTAAATTTTATATTCCGCTGTCACGATCAGACGATGTCTGAACAACTCAAATTCATTGTTGACGAACTCAACAAACCTCCATTCAACGGTTCTTACAACCTGATATCATTCGACGTTCTGCAGCCACTCCAACTAATTCAGATCCTAAACGACGTCTTTGCGGATATCGACGGAAAACCCAAGTATGATATCCGGGAGGAGAACCCGGATCAGTTGGTTGTCAGGATGCTCAACTCTCTTCGCGTCCTCCGCTACAACCCCCAGATGGACGCGATGGCGTTCCGACAATGTCTAATCGCCGGAGAGAAACCCGTCATCTACCCCATCCTACAATGGCTCTTCCAAAAGATGCCGGATCTAAAGAAACGAGCTTATCTCGCCAAGTTTCTCGTCAAACTGGACATTCCGAGGGAACATCTTCTGGACGAGGCGGTACAGGAGACATACAACCAGTACGAGATGCTGGTGGAACAGTTTACCGAGTTGCACAAGGAGGGTGAGAGATTGAAGAACACGCCGTGCAGTACAGCCGAGATACGGAAGGATATCGAGCAGATGGAAGAAGAGAAGGAAATGTTGAGTAAACGGATTGATCGACTTAAGAAGAAAGTTGAAGGAGTTACTGGTCACGAGAGAATGTTGGACATAGCGAAGAAACTTCGGGTTGAAAAGGAGAGAGAAAAGAAGATATCGAGTCAGAAGTTGGAGCAAAGGAATCATCTGATGCATTCTGAGACGAAGTACCAACGGCTACTGACGCAAAGTAAAGAACTCCGGTTAAACACGATGGGTTCTACACCGGAAGGCTTGTTGGAGAAACTAGAGAAGGACGTTAAAGTCCACGTTTATCTCTGTAAAGATAAGCTTCCTAAAGAGATTGAGAGTAAGAAACGCGCCATTGTTGATTTACAGAGAGTTGCTAACGAACCTGCCTTCTCTAATAACGACTTAGAGGAAGTTCATCGTCGGATACGGGGGTTAAACGGCGAGGTGAATGGGTTGGTGGAGAAACGGATGATGTCGGCGGATCCGATCGACGATAAACTAACGTTGTTCCGTCAACAGGCCTCAATGATAGCCAAGAAGAAAGAGAACAGGGCGGATACGTTGAGCGAACTGAGATCGCAACTGGCGGAGAAGGAAGGCGAACTGAAGGAGAAACGGAGCGAGGCATCCGATCTCGGAGAATACGCGGCCGTGAGGGAGTTGGACTTTAAGGAATACGTGAGGAAGCTGAGAGGTAAGAGTACCAAGTACAAGGGGAAGAAGGCGGAGGTGGGAGAGTTGAAGGCCGAGGTTGGGGTGCTGGCGCGGTCGGAGGAGATACTGAGAGAGCGGTTCGCGGGGGTCAAGGCCAAGTTGGACCAGTTGGAGACGCGACACGGGGTGGCCGGGTTCCATGACGCTCAGGAAGAAGTCGAGAAGGTGAGCGCCATGAAGGCGGACCTGGATCAACGGAAGAGTGAGACCTTGGAGGAGATTAGCGAGATGGTCAAGGAGTTGAATAGGAAGATCGGGGAGAAGAAGGAGACGTTGGCGCCGTTGATTAAAGAGTTGCGGCCGTTACGTTCGGAGTTCCAGGGCACGGAGGCGGAGTACGAGACCGCGAGGAAGGAGTTCGAGACGATATCCTCGGGGTTGGAGGCCAACCGATCCAAGGCGGAGCAGGAGGTGCGAGCCTTGCGGGAGGAGTTGGCCGGGGAAGAGTCACGGTTCCATTACTTAAACGCGATGATTCGGGTGAACGAGTTGCAGCAACAGCGAGTGTCAGAGGAGATGAAACTCTATACGAGTTCCAATCCGACGGACCGGAAGAAAAGTTACCGGGAGGTTTACACGCGAAAGATACAGGAGCAGGAGAACCTGGGGAAGCAGCTGAGGGAGAAGCAGAAGAGCGTGAAGGAGTCGCATTCGGAGGGAATCAAACAGATGAGGATGTGGAAGGATCTGCACGAGTTGATGCTCTGCAAGATTCGGTGTTACAATGCAGCACAGCAGGATGCGGCACGGGAGAAAAACAACCCCAATATGATGCAGGATAGACTCATTCTGTAATCCTAATGTAACTCAACCGACTCTACCACTAGCCATGGACTATTTCAGACCAACCGTGTGTGGACCAGCATTGTTTAACGTCTCGGTAACAATTTTGTT